>KK119257.1:78932-131871 GCA_000611955.2 Stegodyphus mimosarum | reverse complement strand
TATACCGCAGATCAGTCTCCTTAAGATTTTTACTCAATTTTATTTCAGAAATATTGATTCAGTGAACAGAAAACTAATCAAAACTCAAGTATCGGCTAAGTGCCTCATTTAGAGTTACTAGACGAACCTTGATTGTGCGAAACACTCCTGGATTTTAATGTAATGCTTGTAATGTTTCAGTGACTGTGTGTTCACTGAATGATGGCTTCCGACCACGGAGGTTAACGGAATTATATACTATCACAGCGGGGAAAACTCCAAAGTTACGGTATTGAATATTATGTACTAATAGAAACGTACTCCATATATTTCGTACTCTATATTTTAAGAAGTCTTTCTTGTCCAAAGTTAGTTCATATCAATAATCGTACTGAGTAACTGAAACAATCGCTCAGATTTACGCTTCTGGCTGAATAAAAACAACCAGTAGTTCGGAGATTATTTAGCTTAATAACTGCAAACTCCATGCGTTATCTTCATTATCTGCTTTAAATTCTGATCATTCAACCATAATATTATTCAGGGTTTCTGCTTACGCAATGTCTCGAGATTTTCTCTTTTTTTTTACCAATGACTACTCTGTTTTTGAGTGTGTTACACGTCCACACTGCCAAGGCATAGCCCGCTGGTTTCTTTAAGTGTCAGGTTATTGAATTAGCACAATGAAAGTAATAATGGTCCATGTCACCTTCCTCTCCACATTCGCAGAGGGGGTATCTTTAAGCCTAAATGTGTTGAGGTATACTGGGAATAGCCTATGACCTGTCAAGAATTGTGTTAGGCTAGCATTGTGGATCTTGATTTCCATGTTAACTTTTGAAAATAAGCGAAATGTCCTTCGTCCTACTTCTGCCTCTGACCATCTACTTAACTAGATAATTTTGTATCAAGCTTATCAAAGTTGTTCGTTTAATGTGAGACCAAGGAAGTTTAGTCGGTTAATCTAATAATTCCGTACCATTAGCTGCCTGCTTGGCCAGAAGGACAGCGGCTTCATTGCCTTGAATCCTTCTATGAGCGAAAACCCATTTTAGAGTATGTCTTTGTGAGATAGGTATTGCCCGAAGCTGTTTTTGAATTCGGTGTACCAAGGGACTCCGGCTGTTTTGACCTGCGATAGCCGCCAGTGTAATGTTTCAGTATATGCTCTGAGTAAATTTTGAAGATATCCGAGGAATTTTTTAAACAGTCTATGTGAATTTTGCTAGCACCGTTTCATTTAATGATTTTCTGGGATTACAGTAGAAATAAAAGTTTTCAATAATCAACTCTGCTTTCTATACATGTTTTTACTAAGCTTGTGCTGTGTATCAAAAAATTCATGAGACAATATTCAATATTCGGTTTTCATTTCTAATATGACAATTTTCAAATTAATACTTGGGTTATAATCCTACAATTTGTAGGGTTTCCCTTAGTCATCTAACCTTTTATTAAAATTTTTCTTATATTTCTTGAACTCCTCTACTTCCCCTCGCATTTCCTTGCCAGGATGTAAATTTAAAATTAAGTGAAAGTGAGTATTTAAACGGATGAATCTTGGAGTTTATCCGGAGCGTGTTTTCGCTAGCCAGCGCACGTTTCATTTCTGATCTTGCTGTTACGCTAATACGCCCCTTGGCCATTTCGTATAATTTGTCACGCCTTTGTTGTTGAGTCACCCTGTAAGGATTTTAAGTTCACTAACGTTTATTTTATTTTAAAACTTTACTATCATCTCTTATTATCCACTTCCGGCCAGAACTAATGCGGGAATATGTTTATGCAAATTGTACTTGCTAATGTTTCAGTTGTGGCTTTTTTCCAAGAGAGAGAAGAAGGAAGGAGAGAGAGCCTTCTTGCTATGAGTCTTCACGCGAGCTTGCCATCAGTTACTGTCCGCCTTTAAGGCCAGAGGTTAAAGACGTATTGTAGTTTTCCGTACTACAGACGTAGTAATTTTAAAGGCCAGTCTTAGTGCTCGTCATCTGTATAAAATATTAAAAGTTAGCTCTTATTTAAATTTTAGTTATTTAGTAGTCTTATATTCTTTTACGTTCAGGCCACAAGTGGTTGGTCTTTGTATCCTGAAGAGCGGGAACATCTGTAAAATCGATAAGTACATAAAAGGGAATTTTAACCCTTCCTATCTTTGTTGTATCTTCTACACGCGCACGAACATAGCTTTTAGTAAGCTCCCTGTTCCTACTCAAGACTCCAGTTATGTTTGCGAAACCAACTAAAAGAAACAGTAGTCCTGACAAACCTAAGTTAGCTGTAACTTAACGTGCTAATCCAGCACTATTCTATTCAGTCTTGAATTGATTTATGTAATAACGTGTAAGTTCCACTGCAAGTTGTCGGTGTGACAGTAAAACACGAAGTACGTGCCTTTCTGTTCTTATTTGGAAATAATAAAGGATTATTTTCACCATTCTTCTGCGCTGATATTACTTCACGCCTGTGCGAGAATTCCCCAGGTTCATTTTGTCGGATTTAGATTAGTTTATGTGTAAAAAGAGAGATAGATATTACAAACTTGGGAGTTTTATTTATGTATTTAATTCCAATGTTCAATCTTAGAACCCCACAAACACTAACAAGCGAATAATTGCTTTAAATGTAGGAACAAACACATAAGACGTAAAAAGGGTTAACTACCCTTTATTTCTAAGAATAATTACACTCAACTCCTAACTCGGAGTATACACAAAGTCTCCACTTGGGCTTGAACTTAAATAATTATGAATTTAAACTAAACTAAGCTTAACTAAAGCTATCTTAAAGATACAGCCGAAACTATCAGGTTTCTAAGCAGTTGGCCCCTATATATTAATTAAATCGGCGAAGCCAAGCAAGGGCCTAAAGTATGGCGGAGCGTAGTATCTAGGAGAGACATAGCCAAATGGCAAATGCGCGCTAGTCAAGAAAATCAGACTCTCTCTCTCGAAATCGGTGAAACATCTACTTAAATAGTACTCTTACTCATTTGCATTCACTGCACTTCTGAAATTACATTCTGGTAGAAAATTGTAAGCTGAAATTAGAATCGATAGGAAAGTTGCATAAATAAAAATAAATGTTAATAAAATTAGGATAAACCTTACATCTTTCCCTGCCAGAATTTAAGTACTCGAAGAATAAGGACTCAAAACGACCTTGTTTAAGAATATAAATTCTACAAAACTCTTTCTCATCAAAGTTTTAAACTTGTAGCAAGTGTGCTTTCTTAAATTCATCATTAAAATTTTGCCTCTCAACTTTACTCAATATCTAAAGCTAAGAGAAATATGTTAGACAACTTTTTACAAATTGACTGAGACAAACAACTGTTTCTTTTCTTGAGCAGGCTCATTCTTGAACCTTTCACTCCTCTGGAAGGAAATCATATTAGGTGAATTTTTCACAAGCAATTTTACTTTTCCTACCATTATCCTATTATTGAAATTAGTTTGGCCCTTAAACACTTTCATTCACACCAGACTTTAAAATCTCTTCCCCCCCACTCTCTCCAGAAATTGTTCTGAGTGAAACGAGCGTCCTATTGTTGCGCTATCTCGAAAATACACTACCAACTATCCAACAGCTACGATTTGTTAGAACTTGACATTCCAGACTTCAGAAGACTCCTTAGACACAAAATTAGATCTAATGTACTAACATAGAGCTTAATTTAAACCCTTCAGTGAAGCCTGGAGAGCCTAACTTTAAACATATTCAGTCTATACTTAATATTTACTCTAATATTCATCTCTTATACAATGTATTTTTATAGCGATGCTTCACAAAAACTTACATTTCTACAAATTTATCTTTTGCATTAGTTTAAAAGCTGACATTAGCATTTCTACATTCAGTGGAACATTTTAACATGAAATATTTTAAAATTCATTTTATATCATTTCGCGAACTTGCGAATTGCAAAAAAAAACTTTTCGCTTAACAGATAATCACAACTACATTCTCGCAAACTTGCGAATTCAATTTCTTGCTTTAAACAGTACTTGGCAACTTTAAACGCATGACGTAAATCGAACTTTCAATACAAAATAGTAAACAAGGAAAGTTTTCACTTATCTTTTTGGTTTCTATAATCCTCCATTCTTTTCTCACAGGATTTTTGCCAAGTGGGAGATCTTAAACCTTGAACTCTCAGTTTTCTCAGGCGACTGGTATTCACTTCAGCCCCTCCTTCCTTTTCGCACCTCTCGCGTTCAATCGGCCTGCTTTTCTCGTCGATTGAGGGTTCTGGTACTCTGGCCTCCTCTTTTCCTTATAGTAACCGGACCTTCCCTAGGGATCTTTCAATCTTCGCTAGGTTTTCCTGGATCCCTGAAAGGGAATGGATCTTGCCTCGGTGGATCGTTTTCTTCTCGTAGATCTTGGCTCCCATATTCCTGCGGCTTCTTTTGAGGTAGTTGGCTTCAGTTCTGGCGTTGGACGTTTTCTTTAAATATTCTCCATGGGGCTTTTCCGCTTTCCCATCGGCTCTGGCTTCTGTTGAAGAGGAACATTTGTCTGTTTCGTTCTCTTGATTCTCGCTGCACCTGAACATTGTGACTGCTGGTGCGTTCGCTTCACGGTACATTGTTCAGTATTCTCCGCTTGTTTTCCTTTTGTTGCTGGGGGATCCCTGCTAGGCGACGTCGAAATCAATGTTCTTGGTGCGCTCCCAGGAACCTGCAATAGATCTTTTAATACTTGAATATCCGTACGACTATAGTACGGTTTCAGCTGGTCCACATTAGCAATTGTTTGCTGACCATTTTCCGCCTTTAGGTAAAAAGTAGAAAATTTGATATTTTCTATAATGAATAGCCCATGAAACCTGGGCTCAAATTTGGCTACCCTATTTTCGGGTGCAAATGATAACGAGTGTTTCATCTTTAAACCCTTCTGGCCTATCGTATATTCTATTTCGCGTCTCTTTCTATCATAATAGACTTTTTGTTTCGACCTTGCCGCATCAAAATTTTTGATGGCCTCATTAATTATTTTCTGGATATCATTCAATTGAAACTCTTCCTGTCTTTGTTGAACGAAAAATAGCTTATCCAGTAACGTTAAAATTTTTCTTCCTGGGAATAATTCTGCAGGGTTTTTTTTGTGTGGTATCATGTTTTGCTGTTCTCAAGGCAAAGCCTAATTCATTGGCACAGCTGTCCCAACGGTCATGGTAATTCTTAACATACCCCGAATAATTTTAACTATATTTTTATTTATGCGTTTCGCAATAATTTATTGCGGTCTATAAAGTACCATTTTTAGATGGTGTATGCCAAGGCCTGCACAAAGATTTTCCAATAAATTACTTACAAATTGCCTACCATTATCTGATATTACTTTTACTGGGGCCCGTATTTTAAAACATATTTATTGAGAAACGAACCTGCTACTATTTTTGCTGAAGCCCGTTTAAGGGGAATTATTTCTACCCATTTTGAGAAATAATCCACAAAAGTTAACAAGTATCTATTTTTATTAATGTTTGTTCTAGGGTTGGGACCAAGCAAATCAGTGCCAACCACTTAATTTAGAAAGCGGTTTTTATGCTATTATGTACCCGGCCGGGTTGTAATTAACGTCGTTAATTAATTGACACAAGTGACATGACCTGACATACACCGTCACAACTTTGTATAACTGCGGCAAATACACCGTTTCGCGGAACCTTTGCAGGGTTTTCCTAACACCAAGATGGGCTCCTAATTTCGAGAATTCCTCTAGAATACTTAAGCGTAGACTCATTGGGACTACCGGTCGCAATTCTTGATTATCATTGGTTGTTTTCGCGTAAAAGACCAATTTATCAATAACTTCATAATGCCTTCCCCTATCGCGAATAGCCGTTAAGTCTACATGTTCAAAATTTTCGGGATCTTCCAGATAAGAGTAAATATATTTTAATTCTGGGTCCGTTTTTAATTCGGCAAATATTGTTTCCCGGGATTTAGTTATTTTCACAGTTAGCATCATACATTTAATTGTATTTCCATCTTCATCAACCTTTACTCTTGATAGTGCGTCCACAACTACATTTTCTTTTCCCGGCGTGTCTTTTATTATTAAATTAAACTGTTGCAGTTTTAGTGTCCAACGTATGAACCGGGACGAAAGGTTTTTACCAGAGTATAGGCTACCAACTGCCGCGTAATCTGAAGACACAGTTATCGGAGTATTTCCGAAGTACACACGAAATTTTTGCACTGCTAATAGGATCGCGAGGGCTTCCAGTTCAGTTGCGGTATAATTTCGTTGATTTTAATTAAGCGACTTGCTAAAAAACGCTATTGGCTGCCCATTTTTAGAAAGAACTGCGCCAACTACTTATTCTGAGGCGTCTGCTGCAATTTCTAAATCTTGATCCCCTTCCGGGAATTTAAGAACAGGGGCGTTAATTAAGGCGTGTTTCAATTCTTCAAACGCCGTGTTCGCCTCCGCAGTCCATGTGAACCTCGTCTTTTTTCGTTTAAGAACCAACAAGGGTTCAACTATCTTTGCAAAATATTTTATGAATACACTATAATAGGAACACATCTCCAGAAAGGAGGATAATATCTTGGCCGAATTTGGCGGTGGATAACTTTTAATAGCTAAAATTTTAGAATTGTCAGTTCAATGTCGTTTTTCTCGAGATTTTATAGCCGAGGTACCTAAATTCCTTGGCTGTAAATTTGCACTTTTTTAGATTAATTTTCAGGCCCGCCTCATTTAATGATGTAAAAACTTCCTCTAATTGTTTAATGTGTTCCTCTAGGGTTTTGCTTGTCACAATAATATCATTGAGATAGATGACTGTACTTTTGCCCAAAACTGGCCTTAAAACAATATCCATAACTTTTTTAAATGTAGCAAGAGATCCGCTTAAGCCAAAATGGCATGCTCAAAAAGGCATATACGCCTGACTTTGTAATAAAAGCTGTTTTTTCGTTATCCTCGGGTTTTACTGCAATTTGAAAATAGTCTGACGTCAGGTCTAAAGTGGCCATATATTTAGTCGACCGAATTTTTTTATAATTGCATTTGTTATCGAGGGGGGATATGTGGTGTATTTCGTTATGCTATTTAATTTTCGGTAATCAATTGTGAATCTTCATGCGTTCGGATCTGCGGGTGGCAGTCCATTCTTCGTTCTACATAAAACTACAGGGCTAGCATAGGGGCTGGTACTTGGCGTAATTATCTTATCCTCGAGCATTTTCTTAATGTGTTGTTCGAGAATGTTTTCCTTCACCCAATCGCATCTATAAGGTTTTGAAGAACTGAGGGCTCACTACCAATATCGATGCTATGCGAGACAATCTGGAAGAAGCCAGGTTTGTCATCAAATAATTGAGAAAAGGTTCTTACCAACTGTTGGATATTTTTCTTTTTCTCCTTCTTCGAGGTGACATAGATTCACCTCCGGGACTGCGGCTACTTCTTCTTGAATTTTTTGCACCTTGACCTGTAAGGTAGAATCTTTAAAATTACTTTTTTGCGTTAGCTGCGCGTAAGAGATCAACCCCCAATATGACTGCGATTAGCAAATTCGTTGCTACGAGAAAGTTTTGTTTCTGAACCTTATTCTTTATTTGAACATGCAGCCCCACTTTCCCCAAGCAGACAAACTGTTTGCCTTGGGCATCAATCACCTGTTGACCCGTTATCTTAAACAGTCTATAACGACGAAAATGCTTTTTAAAAAAATCCTGCTCTAGGAAGCTGCATTGCGCCGCGGTATCCAGTAGGTCGGTCGTAGGGAAGTCGTTTAGTAATATCTGGATTTCTGGCAAGGCCAAATTTTGTACGACTACCGTATTCAGTTTGATTTCTGAGGAATTTACTTTCTCCAACGGTGACTTCACCCTCCTCCTGGTCACTGTGACTAGTTTAATTTTTTCATTTCGATCCCTTGGTCTAGCTGCTTTTTATTTCCCCACGCTTTGGTCTGACCAGCTTTTTTCTTATCCGGCTTTGCTACTTTCCCCTCTTCCCGATAGGAATTCTGTTGAACTTGAGGTTTCGCCCGGGCGTGAAAATTTGAATATTGCCTAAAATTGTTCGCACGCGCGTTTTCGGCCGTTCGCCTACTCTGAAACTTGACAGCTAGTTCGAAAAAGCTTTCCAGCGTTTCCGATTTCTAACTTCAAGAAAGTCGTGAATTGACGGAAGCATCATGCGGCAATATTATTTCGATGATTTCCTTGTCGGACCTTTTTCCATATAATAATTGGACAATATGGATCCTTCTTAGGATGAAGTCCGTTAACTCGTCTACATTAGTTTGATATTTACTGAATAATTCTGATTCCAGTCTTGTGCGGTCTCTTACAACTGGGAACGCTTTTAATAGCGAATTTTAAAAATCTTTCCGCGTGTACGTTTCGGATCCTGGATCCCCCAACAAACTCTTGCCAATATTCTTGTATCAGCTGACGGTTTGACCTTTTAAATTCGTCGTAGCGATGATAATTCTCTACGGCTGTTTGACAGGATGTAATGTGAAATGTACCTCCAGCTGCACCAGGAAGGTCATTAAGGATCCTCTTCCCTCAAAATTTCCTGTTTGTTTCATCGCCACTCTCATAGTTTTCACGATAAATCCGAATCCCTCCATGGGGTTTGGTTGAGGCTGTGGGAACTGAAATACGGAGGCGTCAACGAGAAATCTTCACTATCTAGCGGCATGGTTCGTTAAGAACAACTTCGGGCGCCAAATGGGGGGTTTTACTTATTTAATTCCAATGTTCAATCTTAGAACCCCACAAACACTAACAAGCGAATAATCGCTTTAAATGTGTGAACAAACACGTAAGACGTAAGAACGGTTAACTACTCTTTATTTCTTAGAATAAATACAATCAACTCCTAACTCGGAGTATACACAAAGCCTCTACTTAGGCTTGAACTTAAATAATTATGAATTTAAACTTAACTAAGCTTAACTAAAGTTATCTGAAAGATATAGCCGAAGCTCTCAGGTTTCTAGTAGTTGGCCCCTAAATATTAATTAAATCGGGGAAGCCAAGCAAGGGCCTAAAGTATGACCGAGCGTAGTATCTAGGAGAGACGTAGCCAAATGGCAAACGCGCGCTAGTCAGGAAAACCAGACTCTCTCTCTCTCTCTCGAAGTCAGTGAAACATCTACTTAAATAGTATTCTTACTCATTTGCATTCACTGCACTTCTGAAATTACATTCTGGTAGGAAATTGTAAGCTGAAATTAGAATAGATAGGAAAGTTGCATTACTAAATATAACTGTTAATAAAATTAGGAGAAACCTTACAAACTAATAAAAAATTTAATACAATAAATGAATTAAGGTAAGATTTAATACTTAACAAATAATGTTATTTATAATAATATTTTTTGCCTTCGGTTAATTTTCTTCGCATTTTTGTGCAGTATTAATAAAATCGCATTTAACATATTTGAGAGTATAACAAATTTCATGCATCAAAATTCAATATTAATGCAGCCAAAGAAATTTTATGAACAAAAATACACTGAGAGGCAGATATTGTGAGACATAAGTTGGCCATTCTCGATTCAATTGGTTCCATTCTGCAGAGGTACAAGAGAAATCCAAAAACAATTTACAATTGTTGACATCGCTTGACTTGAGAAATAACAGTTGTTTAAGCTCAAACTAAAGTTCAAGTAAAATGTCATGAATTCCTGAGAAAGTAGTTTTATTATAATAGTAGTAAGAGGCGGCTAACAGCTCGACAGCACAAAGACGTATTAGCTGGAAATTTACTCAAAGTTAAACAATATGATTTTTGAGGGCAAAGTATTTGAAGTGTACCAGAACTCGTTGCAAAATTATGGGGGCGGGGGGGGGAATACTGACACATCCAGCCATACCACATAGTTATACAATCGCAATAGTCTGAATAGTGCTGCACAAAGTTGCTAACCAGTAAGGAAGGCTATCAGCTTTGATCACAGAAGACTTTGTGTTGCAATTTCAAGGATTCACAGTACTCTTAGTGTAACAGCCTTAGAAACTGCTCAGTAGGACAGCTTCATGACCAAGGGACTGATTCCTATCGGCAGGGAATTGAAAGATTGATTGAACGTATCCTAATATATCCTTTCATACTTCGTTGCAGTATGTCATTCAACAAACATTTTTTATCTACAACAGTTAAGTGTAACTTACTTTTTGAGTACTTTACATGGTTTTCTGGAAGTCTAATTTTCTATCCAGTCCGGTTTGAATATTACCAGTTCGTCTACAAGGAAAGAGATTTGGTTGTCTACAAGTAATTCTCCAGAATCCTTCGTTCTTATTTCAAGCATAATTCTTATCACTTTTAATTTTTGTAATTAGCAATACTAAACATTTCTAAGACAAAAAAATACACCCTTTACAAGAAATTATTTACCTGATCCTTGTATGGTTCTACGCTATTTCAAAATGAGTCGTAAATACTAGCGTCGTAAAGACAGTCAGACGATTTATTCTCCCGACTTACCTTCAAACTGCAATAAATAAAACTCTTTAAAATAAACCTGTTTATAAACACGTCAACTTGGCGATTATACGAAACTGATGCGATAAGAGAAATCAACTCCATAGCTTAACAGAAATGTATAATAAACGTTCAAGACAGATTAAAATGTTAATACAAATTTTAACACACGCCTAAAAATCTCTGGCTACTGTCCTAAGTATTTTGGAAGCACATTCGGATTGCCGAATAACTGGCCTTTAAACTTAATTTTAAAAAGCACACTCATTTAAAATTAAAACTGACTATTCGCAGGTTAAAAATCCTGTACCTCAAACATAATGTTTCTTAAAATATCACATTAATTCAACAAAACTATTCTGTATGCAAGACGTAAGGCGAGAGTATTTACGTTCTGAGCTTGATTAGCTGAATAGCTGCACAGACTACTTTAAAACTCAGTTCAGTACAGAAAGATTTAAAATTTTTCTTTGCTAAGGAAGGACTGTTCTTTAAGTATTTCTGAAAACAAAAGTCTTTCTTTAAAGACGACTAATTTCGATAGCATAGTGTTCTCTTCTCACTAAATTGATTAGAAAGAAATAACAAGGTGTACGCGTGAAAGCTTCAAAATATTGGTTTTCTGCTCTCTGGGGTATAATTTAATTATTATCAAATAAAACTGTCCATACAGTTTTCGTGAGAGGATTAGTAACTTAAGTCCTATCTAAACCACGTCTGAGCTGTATTCAGCATACATATTCAACTACATTTCTGTTGGTTTCTCAATAGTTCTAAGTTTAAAGAAACCTGCTGAAAGAGATCATGCATTCATTTAGTCTCAAATATCTCCCTTTCAATTAATTTTCACACCATTTAATATTTAACACTGTTCATGTTCCCATTTAATGATTATTTGGTTTCGTGAATCTTTTTTAGAAGCTGCCTCGAAATATTTCGATTAAACGCTTTACAAAGAAAATTGAAAATTAAAAGAAGTATAAGTTACTACGTTCAGCTTCAATAAAGAGAATTAAATATGAATGAATAATTAATACAAAGAACCTTGCTTTTTCATTGCTGAGATCTCTAATTGCTTTGAAGACTGCAAACTGGCTAACAGAACGAAAGTGACGTTTCTATGAGGGTAAGTTTCATTATATCCCTCTCTTTCCCAAAGAACTTTGGCCTTATTCACTGCGTGCTCTCGGTGTGTAACTGGTAGCACATTCCGTTAGTAATTCGAAGATCCGGAGTTCAAAACCCGAAGAGGGTATACCTGACTTTTCGTGGTTCGTTCTCCGAAAATGCCTAATATCTTTACCATGGCGCTCGAATAACGATCTATAATTAAAAATCAACCTTGATCTATAATTCGTCCCCGTCTGAGCTGAATGGTGTTTTGAAAGCAGGGCAGAAAATAATCCTTCCCCGCAATGTGCTCTCGTATTGCAACTGATAGCTTGTCTAGCTAGCAATCGGAAGATCCTGAGCTCGAATTCCAGCAAAAGCATATTTGATTTTTAGTGCTCCTTAACAGCTCTACGTATGCTGTTGTAGGTCTTAGTCTTTTAAAAAATTAAATAAAAATACTTGTCTAGCTAGCAATCGGAAGATCCTGAGCTCGAATTCCAGCAAAAGCATATTTGATTTTTAGTGCTTCTTAACAGCTCTACTTATGTTGTTGAAGCTCTTATTCTTTTAAAAAATTCATGAAGCTTGAATGAATGAAATAAAATACTTCACAATCACTTTCCATTAATTAAATTTCCATTATTAATTTGCAATATGCGCCTCAGTAATAGTTTTAATATCAATAAATGAATTAACATACAAAAATACACTGGCAGAAAAAATTAAACGAACAACTATAAATAGGTACACCGAATCAAAAAAACGATAGTTTTATATCGCTGGTCTATTCGGTCGATTGATGCTGCAGTTTTAAATGTTTGGTTGAGTAGGTAATTTAAATATCTAAGAATAAAGTACATGATTCTTATGTTATTCAGTCGGAAACATTTATTCCAAATGCGTTTTACTGTACGATAGCTCGGCTTCCCACCAATCAATAACTACTTGGGAAAGCCTCTCGGTCCTAAAAATAGGTATATGTACTTAGACATCCCACATGTTCCCCAGATTTGTCTCCTTGCGATTATTTTCGCTTTCTCAAAACTAAAATATTTTTTCAAAAGAGAGTTTATTCTGACATAGAAGAGATAAAAATCATGCCTCATTCTACTCTTAGAGCCTTGCAAAGGCAGTTCTCTTCAAGACTTTCGTTTAATTACCTGTCATATTCTCCTTAACACTGAAGTTGCATCAATGTAAATATTGCACCGTTTCTATTTTTAATTCATTCTGTTTATTTATTTGCCATGCTGTGAATATACGCTAAAACTTCGATTACTTGAACTTGTAGAGACATTAGGTTATTTCGAAATAGGGCACATGAAAAAGGAGCAATACCCTCGCCGGGACTCGAAACACGAACCTCTTGAAAACGCGTCGAGCGTGCTGACTACTACTCCACGAAGGCATGCCAAGAAGGCGGAAGAAATACCTTATATAGTCCGTGGTGTAATGGTCAAGCACACTCGGCGCGTATTAGAGAGGTCAGTGGTTCGAGTCCCAGCGAGGGCATTGCTCATTTTTAAACCCTCCTGTTACCAACTTTTTTTAGTTCGGGCGCCACTGTATAAACATTGCGAAGAAAGAGCAATGCCCTCGCTGGGACTCGAACCACGGACCTCTCGTATACGCGCCGAGCGTGCTGACCACTACATCACGAAGGCATGCTAATAGGGGAGAAATACCTTACATACTCCCCCTTTTAACGGACAAATGTGGACTAGGGGACCCAATCGTCCAATCCTGGTGGTGGAGAATCAAAATCCACCACCTTTTTTTAGTTCGGGCATCATTGTAGAGACAATAGATTATTTTGGAAGCAGAAGACGTGAAAAATGAGCTGTGTCGTCGCCGTGACTCGAAGCACGGACCTCTCGAATATGCTTCAAGCGTGCTGACCACTGCACCACGAAGGTATGCCAAAAAACTGGGAGAAATACCTTATAAACTTCAATTGGTCAAAATGTTTGACAGAATAGTTGCCAGAACTAGTAATTCAAAGAGGCGTTAAAGTGAATATGCAAATAGAATATTCAAAACTAATACTAATTCAAAGTTGAATTTTCAATATTTGTTTTCTGAGGGGCGGGCCCTTTTAGTTTCGGCTTACTGAAACTTGAATATATTTTGATTGATTCTTCGCTTTTCACCGTAAGAGCGAAATTCTAAGCGCAATATAACTATATCGTAGCGCATAGTTTCAAATTAAGCATTTAACAAAATAAACTAAGCTTTAAAAGTTTGACAGTTTTGGTCATAAGCCATCGTTTAGAAAAAAATGTTAAAATATGCATTTTTATATTAACCTTCTTACATATATTATATTTCAAACAGCTATTTGTTCCTCATAGAGTTATAGATAATTTAAAAATGTGATCTTTAATATGTCATTTACTGGTCTTAAAAATTGTCAAAAATTACATCATTTAGAATTTGCAACCGATATTAACTTCGGATCACTAGATGAGACGTAATAAACGCTGGATTCTGTTGAGCAAAAAAGATAAGCAAAAGGTTTCGAGATACTTTGCATCTCTCTCATTTTGAAAGCATGTTTTAACTCAACTACTTGTCCTGTGTGTTTTACTTTAAACTTAATTTGCAACTCAAATCTCTCGAAAATAGAAAGCAGTCTCCCTGAAAGATAGAATTAAAGTTTTAAATAAATTAGATAAGAATGCAAAATTTACAGAAAAAACTGAGCATTCTTGGTCAGCACTGAGAACAAATATTTCTGAAAGAAGAAAATTAGAAGAAAGATGGAAAATTTGGGGAAAACCGCTTCAAGGAAACTGCGTGTCCAAGACAAAATATCCGGAAGCCAAATCAAGGTTTTCATTAGACGCAATGTATCAATTATTTCAAAGAATGGGCCTACACTAGCGGAAAAGACATACGAAATAATATTGCAAAGGGCTGTGGGGTTTTACTCATCTAATGCCAAAGTTCTGTCTTACAACCCCACGAACACTATCAAGTGAATAATAGCTTAAGTGTATTAATAAACACGTAAGTCTTAAGAAGGGTTAACTACCCTTTATTTTTTAGAGTATTTACAATCAGTTCCTACTTGGAACTTACACAAAACCTCCACTTGGGCTTGAACTTAAATAACTATGAAATTAAACTAAACTAGCTTAACTAAGCTACCTGAAAGATATAGCCGAAGCTATCAGAAATCTAAGTAGTTGGCCCCTAAGTATTAATGTAATCAGCGAGGCCAATCAAGGGCCTAAGGTATGGCCGAGCGTAGTAGCTCAGATAGAACGTAGCCAAAAGGCAAGCGCGCGCTAGTCAGGAAATCAGATTCTCTCTGTATAAGTCGGTGAAGCATCGACTTAAATAGTACTCTTACTCATTTGCATTAACTGCGTTTCTCAACTTACATTCTGGCAGGAAATTTTAAGCTGAAATTAGAGTACATATGAAAGAATCGTAACTTAAAATAACTGTTAACAAAATTAGGATAAACCTTACAGGGCAACTGTGAAAGGCTGTATAAATTTAAATTACACCATATAATCGCTTTAAGTGTGTGAACAAACACGTAAGACGTAAGAAGGATTAACTACCCTTTATTTCTCAGAGTAAATACAATCAACTCCTAACTCGGAGTATACACAAAGCCTCCACTTAAGCTTGAACTTAAATAATTATGAATTTAAACTAAACTAAGCTTAAGTAAAGCTATCTGAAAGATATAGCCGAAGCTCTCAGGTTTCTAAGTAGTTGGCCCCTAAATATTAATTAAATCGGCGAAGCCAAGCAAGGGCCTAAAGTATGACCGAGCGTAGTATCTAGGAGAAAACGTAGCCAAAAGGCAAACGCGCACTAATCCGGAAATCAATCTTTCTCTGTAGAAGTCGGTGAAGCATCGACTTAAATAATACTCTTACTCATTTGCATTAACTGCGTTTCTGAAATTACATTCTGGTAGGAAATCGTAAGCTGAAATTAGAATAGATAGGAAAGAATAGTAACTTAAAATAATTCTTAATAAATTTAGGATAAACCTTACATCTTTCCCTGCCAGAATTTAACTACTCGAAGAATAAGGTCTCAAAACGACCTTGTTTAAGAGTATAAATTCTACGAAACTCTTTCTCATCAAAGTTTTCAACTTGTAGCAGGTGTGCTTTTTTGAATTCATGATTAAAAGCTTTCTTGTTTAGAGCCAACTTTACACAATATCTAAAGCTATACTAAAACTAAGAATTTTACGTTCACAAAATTTTACAATTTTTTTTTTATTAAACACATACAATCTTCCCTTCCATCACAAAAGTACAACACGGGGCTTACAGATGTAAGTTAAATACAACATTAAATATTACACTCATAAATAAAAGGAACAAAAACAAGGAACAGCAGTCTAGTTTTCACAAAAAAAAATAAGTTCACTAGCCAAATCACACCAAGCTTTTTCAAATCATTCTGCATGCATAATCTAGGACCATCAAAGGTAGGACACGAAAACATTAAATGTTCCACATCCTCAGGTACTCTTTTAGAACATTCACATAAATTGTTTGATTTAAGATTAAAACGAAACAAATAATTTGCAAACTTACCGTGACCAGATAAAAACTGAGATACTTTAAAATTAGTAAAAAAGAAAGACTCAGATTTCAGCCTGTAATTAACAGAAGGAAAGAACTTTTTAGTACACCTAGCATTACAATATGAGATATATTCTTCATTCCACTTATATACAAGCTTTTTAAAATAAAAGGACTTCCAATACCTCTTCGGAATGCCAATATTTAAGTCGATAGGCAAATTTAAAGCATCTTTAGCTAAGAAATCGGCTCTTTCATTTCCGTAGACTCCATAATGACCGAGCACATAAGCAAAACGAATATCAATTTTCTTGTCTCTTAGCGAACTAACAGTTAAAAGGGTTTCGATTACAAGTTTGTCATTGCTGGTGGTACTGTTCAAAAGGTAGAGAGAAGAAAGAGAATCTGAACATATAAGATACCTTGAGAATGCAAACCCTTTATCCTTGATCCACTTGACGGCAAGATAAATACAGAGAAGTTCTGCTTGAAAAACTGTGCATTCATCTCGAATACGATGCTTGAAATGGCAAACCTCAGATTGGTCTTGAAAAAGAACAAATGCTAGACCAACCTTATTGTTCATTTTATTGCCGTCTCTAAAACAAACCATATGAAAAGACTTCAGAATAGTTTCTTTATAATCATAGAAATTTATGGGCTGTAAAGTAGCAGGATGAGGAATATCGGAAAAGGGTACAATTCCATTTATGCAGTTCTCTAAAGTATTGGTTGCCAAAGCCCTGAGAATATTATGCCTATACTCAGTTTCGAAATCAATAGGTGAAACTCCTGCAAGAATAAAAGTAGCCTCATAACTCAGTGTTCAGCAACCACTAATAATACGAAGGAGAATTCTACGCTGAATCTTTCTCAGATTTCTTTTGTTAATCTTCTTTGAAAGAACATGTCCCGAAGCACGAGAGCCATACGAGATGAAAGGCAAAATACACTGCTGATAAATCAGTCTCTTGATTTCAAAGCTTACTCCAAAAGTGTTCTTAGCAATTCGGTGAAGACCGCTAATAATTTTTTCACATTTAGTAGAGATAAATTCGATGTGCTTTTTCCATGTTAATTTTCGGTCACGTATAACGCCAAGGTACTTAACACTTTCTACGAATTCCAAGGGCGAGCCATCGAGTATCAAAGGTGTAATATTAAGTTCATCAATGTTTTTGGAAACAATCATAGCTTTACTTTTTAAAGGATTAAAAGCGAGTTTATGGGAAATCGCCCAATGACAGACAAAATTCAGCACAGCTTGTGCTCTCAAAAGAGTAGTAGTTAAAAGCTTTCCTTGAAAAATTAAAAGTAAGTCATCTGCTAATGCACCGTCGAGTCATCTGCAAATGCACCATTAAACAACCGTCGAGGTGACTTAAAAGATCGTTCATTATAATGTTCCAAAGTGTGGGACCGGACACAGAGCCTTGAGGACAGCCTTTTCCCAGATTTTTTTTTGACATGCATCTGCTTCATCTTTTCTTTCAGTCAGACGTCAGTCTTGCTCTTCTATAAATCTGGAAGGAAAAAGTTATTAGTTCTTGTCATAAAAGTTTCCATTTTTATTACCAATACTCTTTCTTGAAATATTTTGGCCCTCAAACAGCTTGCATTCACACAAAATTTAAATCTTCTTCCCCGCTCTCCAGAAATTGTTCTGAGTGAAACAAGCTTTTTATTGTTGTTTTTGAGCGAAAATGCACTACTCCTATCCAACCGCTACGATTTCTTAGAAACTAGACATTCAAGACCTCAGAAGACTCCTTAAACACAAAGCTAGTTCTAATGTACTAACATAAGAACTTAATTTAAAATTCTTAAGTGAAGCCTGTACGGCCTAACTTTAAACACATTCAATCTATATTTTCATTCAATTCATTTCTTACACAAAGAATTTAGAGTCATGCTTGACCAAAACTTACATTAGTGCAAGTTTACCTTTTACAATAGTTTTAAAGCTGAAATTAGCATTTCTACTTTCAATGCAACATTTTAACATGCAATATTTTAAAATTCATTTTACATCATTCGTTATAGTTGCTATACAAAATTTACATAGTTTTGCTACAATCTTTCTTTAAGTTAACACATTTGAAGTCTTTCGAACTATCTTTTTTGGTTTCTATACTCCTTCATTCTTTTTTCTCAAAATTCTTGCCAAGTTAGAGATTTTAAACTCTGGATTCTCAGTCGTCTCGGGCGGCTGGTGTTACCCTCTTTTCTTTTCCTTCCTCGAGCGTTGATTCAGCCTGCTTTTCTTGTCGGTTGAGGATTCTGGAACTCTGGCTTCCTCTTTGCTTTGTAGTATCCGGACCTTGGCTCGGAATATTTCAATCTTCTCTTGGTTTTTCTGGTTTCCTGAAAAGGAATGTATCTTGCCTCGTCTGGTCCTTTTCTTTTCGTAGATCTCGACTGCTATATTCCTATGGTTTCTCTCGACGGAGTTGACTTCGGTAGTGGCGTTGAACGCTCTCTTTGATTATTTTCCCTTAGCCTCTTTCGGTTTTCCATCGGCGCTGGCTTCTGTTGAAAGGAAACTTTTGTCTGTTTCGTTCTCTTCACTGTCGCTGAGCCTGAACCTTGTGGCTGCTGTTCCTTTCTTTACTATTCTCCGGTTGTTTTGTTTCTGTTGCTGGGGGATCCCTACTAGACGACGGTGAAATTGATATTCTCGGCTCGCTCCGAGGAACCTCTAATAGATCTTTTAAAACTTGAAAATCCGTACGACTATAGTACGGTTTCAGCTGATTGATGTTAGCAACTATTTGCTGTCCATTTTCCGTTTTTAAGTAAACCGTAAAAAATTTAATTTTATCAATAATGAAAGGCCCCTCAAACCTGGGCTCAAATTTAGCTACCCTATTTTTGGGTGCAGATGACAGCGAATGTTTTAACTTTAAAACTTTCTGGCCTATCGTATATCCTACGTCGCATCTTTTTCTATCGTAATATAATTTTTCTTTCGACCTTGCCGCATCAGAATTTTTGAGGGCCTCATTAATACTTTTCTGCAAATCATTCAATTTAAACTCTTCCTGTTTTTGTCGAACGGATAATAGCTTCTCCAGAGGCGTTAAAATTTTTCTTCCTAGAAGTAATTCTGCGGGGGATTTTTGTGTGGTATCATGTTTTGCTGTTCTCAAGGCAAAACCTAATTCATTCCCACAGTTTTCCCAACGGTTATGATAATTCTTAACATATCCCCGAATAATTTTAACTATATTCTTATTTACGCGCTCTCCAATATTTGATTTCGGTCTATAAGGTACCATTTTTAGATGTCGTATGCCAAGGCCTGTGCACAGGTTTTCAAATAAATTACGAATTGCCTACCATTATCTGATATTACTTTCACTGGGGCACCGTATTTTAAAATATATTTATTTAGAAACGAATCTCTTACTATTTTTTCTGAAGCCCGTTTAAGGGCAATAATTTCCACCCATTTTGAGAAATGATCCGCAATGGTTAACAAGTATTTATTTTTATTAATGTTTGTTCTAGCGTAGGGACCAAGCAAATCAATACAACCAACTCATTTGGGAAAGGGGTTTTTATGCTATTTAAGTATCCGGCAAGGTTGTAATTAACGTCTTTAATTAATTGTCACAAATGACATGACCTGACATACGCCGTCACAACTTTGTATAACTGCGGCAAATACTCCGCTTCGCAGACCCTTTGCAGGGTTTTCCTAACACCAAGATGAGCTCCTAATTTCGAGTCATGGAGCTCCTCTAGAATACTTAAGCGTAGACTTATTGTGCCTACCGGCCGCAATGCGTGATTACCGTTGGTTGTTTTCGTATAAAAGAGCAATTTATCGATAATTTCATAATGGGCCGCCCTATTGCGAATAGCCGTTAAGTCTACATGTTCAAAATTTTCGGGATCTTCCAGATAAGCGTAAATATCTTTAAATTCTGGGTCCGTTTTTTGATTCGGCAATTATTGTTTCTCGAGATTCAATTATTTTCGCAGTTAGCATCATACATTTAATTGTATTTCCGTCTTCATCGACCTTTATTCTGGATAGTGCGTCTGCAACTACATTTCCTTTCCCCAGTGTGTGTTTTATTATTAAATTAAACTCTTGCAGTTTTAGTGTCAAACGTATGAGCCGGGACGAAAGATTTTTACCGGAGTATAGGCGACCAACTGCCGCGTGATCTGAATACACAGTTATTGAGGCACTTATAAGTACACACGAAATTTTTGCACCGCTAGTACGACCGCGAGAGTTTCCCTCTCAGTTGCAGTATAATTTCGCTGATTAATCGTCTTGCTAAAAAAATCTAATGGCTGCCCATTTTGTTAAAGAACTGCGCCAACTGCATTGTCTGACGCGTATGCTGCAATCTCCGAATTTTGATCCCCTTCCGGAAATTTAAGAACAGGGGCATTAATTAAGGAGTGTTTCAATTCTTCAAATGCCGTTTTCGCCTCCGCTGTCCATGTGAACCTAGTCTTTTTTCTTTTAAGCAACAGCAAGGGTTGTTGTTTTAGTTGTTCTTTCAGATCCCCTTTCGGCAGGAAAGCCTACACCAAGTCCATGAGACCTTGCCACATCAGAAAATCGCAGATGTCCCCCTGCTTAGCCGACAGCTGTCTCAGGGAGACGCGTATACAATCCGGTAGGTGAGCGGGAGAGGCAGGGAGGGAACAGGCATACGAGGGGAAGGTTTTTTTTCCTAACTCTTTGAATTTCATGCATCTTAGATGTCCACTTCTGTATCTGAAATTAATTCGTCGAAGTTAGTTTGGATAGGCCTAGATCTTTTACTCAGAAGTGACAGGCCTGGTTGTTCAGCGAAATACCACTAGTGAACAGGAAAAATTTTCCACGCCCTGTTAGTTTTACGTTTGTAACAGGCATGAATTTCGGTTCGGCATAAATCAGTGGAAGTGGGTGTAGGACCAACAAGGGTTGAACTATCTTTGCAAAATCTTAAATGAATACTCTATAATAGGAACACATCCCAGGAAGGATACTAATTTCTTGGCCGTATTTGGCGGTGGATAACTTTTAATAGCTAAACTTTTAGAGTTGTCAGTTTCAATGCCGTTTTTCGAGATTTTATACCCGAGGTACCTCAATTCTTTGGCAGCAAATTTGCACTTTTTAGGATTAATTTTGAAGCCCGCTTCATTTAATAATGTAAATACTTCCTCTAAATCTTTAATGTGTTCCTCTAGGGTTTTGCTTGTCACAATAATATCATCGAGATAGATGACTGCACTTTTGCCCAAGATTTGCCTTAAAACAATATCCATAACTTTTTGAAATGTAGCCGGAGCTCCGATTAAGCCAAACGGCATTCTCAAAAAGCCATACACGCCTGACTTTTTAATAAAAGCTGTTTTCGACATCCTCGGGTTTTACTGAAATTTGAAAATACCCTGACGTCAGTCCTAAGGTTGTCATATATTCAGGTGAGCGAATTTTTCTTATAATTTCACCTATTATGAGGAGGGTGTATGTGGAGTATTTCTTTATGCTATTGAATGTTCTGTAATCAACTGCGAATCTCCACGCGATCGGATCTGCGGGTTGCAGTCCATTCTTCATTCTACATAAAACTACAGGACTGGAATAGGGGCTGGTACTTGGCTTAATTATCTTGTTCTCGAGCATCTTCTTAATGTGTTGCGTGAGAATGTCTTCCTTCACCCGATCATACCGGTATAGTTTGGAACGAACTGGCGGTTCATTACCAGTCTCGATAGCTTGAGATACAATCTGCAGAAGCCAGGTTTCTCGCCAAATAAATTAGCAAAATTGCTTACCAGTTATTGAATTTTTTCTTTTTCTCCTTCTTCGAGGTGATTCAGCTCAAGTTCCGGCATTGCGGCTTATTGAACTTCCATTTTATCCATCTTGACCTGTAAGGTAGAAGCTTTAAAATTAATTTTTGCGCTAGCTGCGCATAAGAAATCAACCCCCAATATGACTGCGGTTAGTAAATTCTTTACTACGAGAAAACTGAATTTTTCAACCTTATTTTTTATTTGAATATGCAGCCCCACTTTTCCCTAGTAGACACACTGTTTGCCTTGGGGAGCGACCACCCGTTGTCCCGTTATCTTAAACAGTCTATAACGACGAAAATGCTTTTTAAAAAAATCCTGCGACAGGACGCTTCATTGAGCCACGGTATCCAGTAAGGCCGTCGTAGGGACGTCGTTTAGTAATATCTGAATTTCTGGCCAGGCCAAATTTTGTACGACTACCATATTCAGTTTAATTTCTGAGAGATTTATCTTCTCACACGGTGACTTTGTCCTCCTTCTAGTCACCGTGACTCGTTTAAATTCTTCTTTTCAACCCCTTGGTCCAACTGCTTTTTATTTCCCCACGCTTTGTTCCGACCGTCTTTCCTCTTATCCGGTTTTGCTACCTTCCCCTCTTGTCGATAGGAATTCTGCTGTCCTTGAGGTTTCGTTTGAGCATGAAACCTTGAGTATTGCCTAAAATTGTTCGTACGCGCGTTTTCGGCGCTTCGCCTACTCTGAAATTTGACAGCTAGTTCAAATAAGCTTTCCAGCATTTGCGGATTTCTAACTTCAAGGAAATCTTGAATTGACGATAGGAACCGCGGCAAAATTATTTCGATGACTTCATTGTCGGGCCTTTTCCAATATAATAATTTGACAATATGGATCTTCCTTAAGATGAAATCTGTTAATTCGTCGAAGTTAGTTTGATATTTACTAAATAATTCTAATTCTGGTCTTGTGCGGTCTCTAACAACGGGGAATGCTTTCAAGAGAGAAATTTTAAAATTTTCCCAAGTGTATGTTTCCCATCCTGGATCCCCAAACAAACTCTTGCAAATATTCTTGTACCAGCTGAAGGCTTGACCTTTTAAATTCATCGTAGCGAAGATAATTCTTTGCGGCTGGTTCACAGGATATAAAGTGAAGTGTAACTCCAGCTACTCCAGGAAGATCATTACGGATACTCTTCCGTCAAAAGCTGCTGTTGGCTTCATCGCCGCTCTCAACGTTTCCACGATAAATCCGAATCCCTCCATGGGGTTTTGTTGTGGTTGAGGGTACTGAAAGGTGGGAGGGGTCAACGAGACATCTTCGCTACGTAGCGGCATGGTTTGTTGAGAACAAGTTCAGGCGCTAAATGTGGGGGGCTTACTTATCTAATTCCAAAGTTCTGTCTTAAAACCCTACGAACACTAGCAAGCGAATAATCGCTTAAGTGTGTGAATAAACACGTAAGTCTTAAGAAAGGTTAACTACCCTTTATTTTTCAGAATATTTACAATCAGTTCCTACTTGGAACTTATACAAAGCCTCCACTTGGGCTTGAACCTAAACAACTATGAAAGTAAACTAAACTAGATTAATTAAGCTATCTGAAAGATATAGCCGAAGCTATCAGAAATCTAAGTAGTTGGCCCCTAAGTAGTAATGTAATCTGCGAAGTCAAGTAAGGACCTAAGGTATGGCCGAGCATAGTAGCTCAGAGAGAACGCAGCCAAAAGGCAAACACGCGCTAGTCAGGAAAGCAGACTCTCTCTGTATAAGTCGGTGAAGCATCGACTTAAATAGTACTCTTACTCATTTGCATTAACTGCGTTTCTCAAATTACATTCTGGCAGGAAATTGTAAGGTGAAATTAGAGTACATATGAAAGAATCGTAACTTAAAATAACTGTTAACAAGATTAGGATAAACCTTAGAGGGCAACTGCGAAAGGCTGTATAAATTTAAATTACACCATAGATAGTTATAAGCGGAGAATCCATAGATGTCTCAGCCGAATTTGTGGAAGATTCAAGGATTTATCCAAAGAAGTATATGGATATCAGCTAAAAATGTTTTCGTGTTGATGAAGCCAATCTTTTCTTTATTTCATGCTTTCAAGATGCCTAGCCTCTAAAGACATTCAGTATCATGGGCACAATCACTTCATTATTTTACTCTGACCAAATACTTATGAAAAGGAAGGCGGTACATCTACTCATGTCACAGACCTAGGCTGTTTCAAAGGGAAACTGTTACATTCACTGTTATATAGGGAATATAAAAGGGAGGATGCCTACCGATATAATCTGTAGAATACCTCAAGACAATGATCACGGCATTATGTCTTTCTTGAGGTAATAGAAATGTCACTGGAAGAAAAAAAATTTCAAGGCATTAAGAAGATAATATACTCAGCAAAATTCTCTTCACATTTTAAAAAACATTTTTTAGCATGATTTGAATCATAGAATCGAAAATCGGCAAGAAATCGGCATTTCTTCTGAGAAAAGTCCGATTTTGTGCCAAAGTGCATATATTAGAACAATGCTATGCAGAAATCCAATATTCACTCGTGTTCAAATAAGTGACAAACGCTAAAAGAAAAGGTACGAATGTAAAAAGGAGAACTGAAACATACAACTTTACAAATAAGGTCGAAATCTCATAGTGTCGAAACAAAAAGGATGCATGCATGCTGTTTATCAAAAGACACGGTTAATATAGAGATGAAAATAGAACATTGATAATACATACGCACAAACCTATGTATATATATGATTGCCATGATTAAATTCAGCTCTATTTCTAAGGTTAACACTTCGAAAAATATTGAACATTACAAAATTATTATAAACTGTTAATTTGATACTCAGTAATTGTTAAATAACTATTTTAATAATTATAAAATAGTTAACAATTATTAAATAACAATTAAAAGTTATCAAGTATTATCTAATAATAATTAATTGTGTATTATTAAATCTAATACATTTCAAAGAATCACTTTCAATAAAAACCACAGCTCCACATTCACAATGACTTCCGTAATGCATTAACAGCATTATTTGCTCAAATCTTCCTGATGTGAAAATTACAGAAATTTCAGCCCCTCCATTTACTCAAACTGCCTGGTGACCATAGCCAAGGGTTTCCAATTCGCGATGCTGCAGATACGCAGTTCTCCATCGTCTGCCAAGTTCTGAGAGGCAACATGTTTCATTTCGCGTTTAGAATCCAATGCTATTAGGCCTACGTACTTATCTAAAAATGGAATCTGTCATTCGAGTGAGCAAAAGGATTGACTGATCACCTAATAACTGTTAAGTTTCCGAAATCTGACGATTTTGGAATTGAAACCAAGTCTATGAAATAAAACACAAATATTTATTCGTTTTAAAGAAACTGACAAATTTTGAGAAACTGACATCTGCAGAAATTGATATGCTTATTACTGACAAGTTTGGAGGACGTGTCTGCGATGGAACACCTACTTCTATCACCTGACTGGATGACATTTCCTGAAATAGCAATCACGGATTCTCTACTAGTATATACCGTTGCTCGTTTCTTGCTGGAAGTATAACATCTAGAAATTTACAGTACAGCCAATCTGAATTGTGAATGTCAGACATGTGTAGTGTCACCGCTTAATACGAAAGTATTACATGATACACTTCCGTTACTTAAAAGGCCGATAACAAGAGTTCTTTCGCCCTCCTGAATTTGAAAAATATATTGCTACGCAATTTTTCTTCCAGTTAAAAGACAACTTGATTAATTTTAATGAGCATCATCTAAATCCTTGTTTTTAATATCTTGACTTTAAACTGACTCATTCGTTTTGTCCAATTGTCGATCGGAGACGGTAGTAGTGCTGCGTAGGCGATAAATTAGTAAATGATAATACTTCTGGCAATCGGCAGATCTGAACTTGCATATATGTCTATTTAATAATTAAATATTCCTTGCTAAAGACAGTTGAAATAAAGCTAGATTTATTCAACTATCTCGTATCTTTGATTCAGGTTTAATTTCAAAAACTAATCACATTTATGAAACGGGTAATTATGATTTTTTACACAGGACGTCATTGGAAACACTATCGATTTTAAGGATCAGTGATTTCTATGTAGAAATTTTCTAACACATATTTCAGTTTTCTAGGAAAATAACGGTTAAAGTTTTACAATAACTGACACGTTTTCTACGGAAACAAAATTATTATAATTAAACCCAGGATACTCTCTATGGCATTAATATTTAATTTATATTTTTATGCGTTTCATGGCCTAACCTCTGAAGCATAATCTTTAATAACGGAATGCCATATTAATTAGTTTCTCCGTATTTTAAACCATTTAAAACGCTTACAATTTTAATAATATTATTTACTATACAGGGTGTCCCAAAACGACCGCATAAATTCTACACAGCTAGATTCTTCGTTGGGAGTACATAAAAACTGCCCAAAGAAACATTCCTGTACGATCCATAGTTTACGAGAAAAATACGAAAAACAAAGTATGACGTCTCTGCAGGTGAAAAAAAAAAACACTTTATTCGACATATCAACAACAGTATTGGCATATCTTTCCAGACCATAATGTTTAAAACGTTCGCCGCGCATATCGCGTCCTGCATGCACGCGAGCCGTGGAATGACGTTAAGCCGCCGTTGAACTGGTATTTAAAAGGCTGCATCTTGCAGCTACCGGTAGTCTTCGTATGGTGGCCATGTATTCCGTTCGCGACTACTGCGACATGTACTTCATGTACGGCTGATGTAATGGAAAGGCCTTACGAACTACTAGGGAGTATGCCCGTCGATATCCGTCGCGCCGTCCTCCCGATGTCAACGTCATCCGTTGGGTGGACGACAGAATACGAAATACGGGAAGCGTCTTACCAACAGCCATTCTTCACGATACTGGAAGACCAAGGAGCGGTATGACAGTAGCACAGGCGGGCACATACTGCAGCGGGTAGGAGAGACGCCCGAGGTAAGCACACGCGCATTAGCTCGTGAGATGACTTTGAGTAAAAGTACTAAGCACAGGCTGGTACGGTCTGAGGGGCTACACCCATTTCGGTACACAACCGTGGATGGTCTGAAACTAGATGACTTTCAGAAATGCGTGGCGTTCTGTGAATGGTTGTTGCAGAAGCAGAACACAGATAATGGTTTCATTGTACATATCTTGTGGACCGATGAATCATGTTTCACTCGTGATGGAGTATTCAACCATCACAACAGCCTTATGTGGTCCCAGATCAATCTGCATGCAATCCGGCCGCAGAAACATCAGGAACGTTGGTCTCTTAACGTGTGGGTCGGCATACTCGGGGATCGCCTGCTTAGACCATATCTGTTACCTGAACGGCTCTCGGGACAGTCGTACCTGGTGTTTCTCAATGAGGTCTTAACCGAGTTCCTCGATGACATACCATTAGCGGCAATACAGGGACTTTGGTTCCAGCATGATGGGGCTCCGGCGCATTTCTGTGCTGCTGTACGTGGTTGGCTGGATATGGAATACCCCGGCCGCTGGATCGGACATGGGGGTCCGGTTCTATGGCTGCCACGTTCGCCAGATCTTACACCGTTGGATTTTTTCCTATGGAGCCATCTCAAGGAACTGGTGCATCGAGACGTAGTGACAACACCAATGGACTTAGTTGCCCGTCTGCATGCTGCTTGTACTTCGGTGGACCCCGCAATGCTGCAACGTGTGACGACAGCCTTTCCACGGCGTGATCAAGCCTGCCTCGACATACACGGCGGACACTTTGAACATCTGCTTTAAATTGTGAATATACTGCTGTTGATATGTTCAATAAAGTGTTTTTTCTTGCACCGGCAGTGACGTCATACTTTGTTTTTCGTATTTTTCTCGTAAACTATGGATCGTACACGAACGCTTTCTTGGGCAGTTTTTATGTTCTCCCAAAGAGGAATCTAGCTCCGCAGATTATCCGGTCGTTTTGGGACACCCTGTATATCCTGTACCTTTTGATCATTCGAAAGTTAAATTTCATAAATCCATCACTGACTTTATATGTGTCTAGAATTCTCTTGTCTTCATATCGATCTTGAAGAGCTTTGAGCATAAACAATAAGTACCATAAATAAGGCTTTTTGAGTATCAATTAATGAAGTCCTTTAAGTAACAGAGTTTTTGAACTCCTTTTAACTGACTATAATTCACAATAATACTTTTGAGCTGTAATTTAAATTGTTCCATTCTGTATACTTACCCTAAAACTTAGGATCTGGTAGCTCAGGGGAACGAATTTGCATTTTAGAATCAAACTGAATGAATTCAATTCTACCCCTCATAATATTAAATAAATAATAGAATTTTAATAATTTTTATCTCTAAAATTTGTGTTTTCTCTTGCATAGTGATTAATTTGTCATTGGTGGTTGTAGAATCTTCAAAAGTACAAAGTATGCAATCTCAATAATTTAATATTGTTTTCACATTTCTTAGGTTTATTACCATTTCCTTATTTTTTAAACTCTTTTCAAATTAATTAATGGTGTTTGCCATCCTAGTGATTTTGGCTTTCAGTATCGTTTTTGTTCTGCCTAACCTTATATATTAATTCGGTATTCATTCTTCACGGATCCAGAAATGGATCTTTTAAGCTAAAACGAAATCAAGTGACTGTAATTATTAAACAAAATAATTTCTAACTACATGTGAATATTCTGGCATGCAGTTTCTTCCAATTATAATCAAGTGAATAGTTTTCCTACTCTATAATAGAAAATACAGGGTGTTTATAAAGTACCAGACCCGTTTTGATGCTTAATAACTCATAAAATAATAGAGATAGATTAAAATTAATAACATAAATGGGCACACATGTGCCCCGAATGTCAATTGAATGTTTAATAACTCATAAAATAACAAAGATAATCTATCTTTATTATTTTATTATTTATTACTTAAAATTAATAACATAAATTAGTTAAATAGACTCAAAAAGTTTCATGACCCTTGTCAATGAACTTCCACATGTGTCCCCTTCATCGCACAGAGAATATCAAGTCGATATTCAATTTCACGCCAGGTACCGGCAAGCATGTCGGCATCCACAGAGGCTATTGCGGTTGTAATTCTGGCTTTTAGGTCATCAATGTTCGACACTCTCCTCTTGTAAACGTTGTCCTTTACAAATCCCCAAAGGAAAAAGTCTAGCGGCGTTATATCAGGTGATTTGGGTGGCCAAGGAACGCGCCCAATCCACCTTCCTATAAAATGGTCATTCAAAGAACTACGAACGATGTTACCCCAATAAGGTGGTGCACCATCTTGTTGCAAAAAGACACGTGGCTGAAGCTCTTCTATTTGTGGAAATACGAAGTTTTTCAACATGTCTAAGTATACGACTGATGAGACCGTCTTTTCTGTAAAAAAGAAAGGCCCAATGACTCGGTCGTGCATTAGTCCACACCACACATTAACCTTTAGGGAATCCCTTTGTGCCTCACGGTATTCATGGGGATTTTCAGATACCAAACACAAAAGAGTGAAAAATGCAATTAATAAGCAGACGATATTTAGAAAAGTACTGATATTTAGACTGGCAAATGAAATTATCTGAAATTAACCACACGCGCAGACGATATTTACAAAAGTAAAGATATTCAAACCTGAAAAGGAAAATATATAATTTATTCCATTAATAAATGCCATAAGTTTGTTTATATCTTCATTATTTTATGAGTTATTAAACATCAAAATGGGTCCGGGACTTTATAAACACCCTGTATATCTATAATAAGAAATTCTATAATAGCACTGTCTATGCGTATAAGTATATGCTAAAAACAGTACTGCTAAAAACATAAGAGACCGAGGGAAAAAATAGCAGTTTTTGTCCATGTGGCAGCAATTGAAATAGCTTATTAAGATCGAAATTCTCAGCCATATAAGCAATAATACTGAGCACTGGGTATTGACACTGTTATAACGAATGGCAGTATATGCTTAACTGTTTTAGAAAATGAATAAATAGTTGAATTATGCAGGGTGATTCGCTACCAGACCCACAAACTTGCGGGGTGTATAAGGGGTACCGAGACGATTCCGAATCACATAGGAATGCAGGGTCGCAAATTCCATAGTTGCGAGCTATGGTTCAAAGAAGCAGAGAAAAAGAAGAGAACCAGCAACACATTAATAGTATAGAAAAAATTTTATTGAAAGGTTGTACTACAAAAGGTGTTCAAAATTACGACCAGAAGTCGTCAGGCAGGCTTGACAGCGGGGCTGCTTGGAATTCCTTACGTTCTGGAAGGTTCCTCCCGGCAGTCTTGCGGTAGATGGTGCTGAACGGAAGGTTCCTTGGACAGAGATCCTACTGGAAGTCGTCATTTGAGGATGAACGCGTGTTCAAACGATGAACTGGTCGACATGCTGATCGTGCAGGGAGCTGCGGATTGTAATGGGTACGCTACTTGGCGGTTGTACTAGAAACGTTACCCGAACAGGCATGCTCCACATCATACGATCTTAGCACAGTCACAGTAAGTATGAATAGAAGGTTACGTGAGACTGGTTGATTAACGAGAGCTGCAATGAATCGAAAGCGAACGACGAGGACACCTGACAATGAGGAGGCGGTATTACGTCCAGCAGAAGATAATCCAAGTACGAGTACACGAGCGATAACCCAAGAAGTGGGTTTATTTCAATCCATTATCTAAAGGATACTCGCAACAAACCGAATAAGCGCATCCCATCTTCATTGCGTCCAATTATTAGAGCCTGAGGATTATCTACACCGGAGGACGTTTGCTACATGGTTCTTGCAACAAAGTGCTACAGACAGCGCATTTGCTGAGTCCGTATTGCTCACGGAGGAAGCATACTTCACAAGTGAGGGAGCCTTCAAACAGCGTAACCCCCATGTGTGGCTTTGGAAAATACTCATCGTACATAACCACGCGCAGCTCAAGAGCATTTCTAGGTCAATGTTTGAACAGGCATTCTTGGAGATTACCGCATTGGACCTTACCTTCTGCCCAGTTCTTTGGACGGAAGGGCTTCTTGCAAGAAGCATGATGGCCTGATCTTCTTGCAAGAAGTCCTGCCCGAACTTCTTGACGCAGCACATGTTCCTCCGTCGTTGCGCCGTTCCATGTAATACCAGCATGAAGAGGCTCCTCCACATTACACGATTGACGTCCGCCGACATTTCGACGTAACCTTTGGACAGCGGTGGATAGGTCATGGTGATCCGATTCATTAGTTTGCCACATCGCCGCACCTATGATACATACGGACAGCGGTGGACTTCTTCTGAGGTCATATGAAGAGTCTGGTGTAAGACGCCCGTTCCTTCAGTTGAAGACCTCGTCACTTGATCACCTGTAGCTGCCGAGAGAATACGTGACATGTCAGGAATCTTCCAGAAAGAAAAGAATTCCATGCAGCGCCGCTATCAGGTCTGCCAGACAACTTCTGGTCGCAATTTCTAACACCCGTTGTAGTAAAACCTTTCAATAAAATATTTGCTGCCCCATTAATATGTTGCTGTTTCTGTTCTTTTTCTCTGATCCTTTGCACCATAGCTCGCAACTACGGCATTTGTGACCCTGCATTCCTATGTCATTCCGAGTCGCCTCCGTACTCCCTACGCACCCTGCAGGTTTGTCGGTCTGGTAGCGAATCATCCTGTATTAAACGATGTTAGCTTCAATCTCAGGATTGATAGATTCTCTTAGCCTAACTTATATTTGTTGGATAATGACACAAACACCTGCTTTGTTTGAAACTATAAAATAGAAAAGTATTTTGATGCTCATTATTTATAATGATTTGATATTTGTTAATTTCTATACAAGAATCGATATAAAGAACACTGAATTTATAATGATATCAGCATTAAAGTTTTAATTTCTTTATCTAAAGTCAAATAGGTAGAAATATATGACTTTAAAAATCGATTTGTTATAATTAAAGTGGTTTTTATAAATATTGTCCTCTAAAGAAGTGGCTCTCAACCTACAGCCATGTGGCCCCTTAGAGTGCCTTGGAAATTAAATAGCATACAGGGATCCACAAATCTTTTTTAATGGGCCACAGCAATTTTACTTTGGCCGTCATCACATAATATTAACTTTAAAAACAATGTATAGGGGGAATATTACATGAAAAAGTAGTAATACTGTTAGAAAATATCCACACTTCTAGAAGAAAATAAATTGCAGCTTATTGTTTTTTTCCACATCTGGAACTTAAACTCTGGCTTTAGGCACGTATCTTACTCACAGTTCAAAAACTAGTAATCGTATGTATTAAAAATGTATTTAAATATACAATCTTTATTTATTATTGGCAAGGCTAGTAGTTAGCAGATCATTAGAAAATTAGTAGATCTGTGTCATCTGCAAAGTAATAGCATAAAATAAATTATTAGTATATATATATATATATTTTTTTAATCTGATGTTTATAGTGAATACTGCGAAAATATTTGATTCCCTTTATAGCATACCTGTACTATAGGTTAGACTACCATTGCAAGCATATGTCTTATAAAATTTTATTTCGCTGATAAAATGTTTATTTGCGTTTAATGAAGTACATTTCGGAAACAAAGAAACATTTTTTCATTTATAACTGCTACTCAAATTACTACTAAACTACTAAAATTCAAATTACTATAAGTTACCACTGAAATAACTGGAAAGCAGAAAAAAAGGCCAGTTTTAGAAAAATATTGAGATCCATTGTTCTAAAGCTTTGAAAATCAAGCAAAATTTACATTTTCAAAATTACCAGCATTAGCAGAAGTTCTGATTGATGATGAAAGGTCTAATAATTTACCAAATCTTTGCTCATTTCTTAATAAATGTGCTGTGCATTCAAAATGTTTATCAGAAAATATGATGAAAATGCATCATTAGGGTCAAAAGTACATAGTAATCTAAAAACGACATGAAAAAGAAACATATCCGAGTAATTAACTGTTTGACAATTCAGCATTTGATCAAATTTTAATTAGTACATAATTTTCTGAACTTCCTTCTAAATTTAAATGGACAATATTTATGAGTTCAATTCCATTTTATCCAGGCTTTTGCATTTAAAAAACAGGCATCTCTTTTCCACTGCCAGGACTTCAAGCCCAGGTGCTTATTTTCACCGTTGCTACTCCTCCTAATACATTTTTCGTCGAGGACTGGAGTATGGTAATAAGGTCTTACAGCGGGCTCAAAATTATGCCTGTGCTGCCATCTACTGAGATGAAATGTAAACTCGAGCTCACAGTTGGAAAAAGAATTTATTAACGGAACGAAATTACAAAAGAAAAGGTTCAACTTGAAATAAGAACATTACACTTTTTTTGGCTCACTTTATGCTGTAAAAAAACTGTCGTCCTGTAGGGGAAAAAAATGCCCTTCGCTCCTGTTTATACAGCGAATTAACGTTATTATCTTTCCCCTCTTATTAATAATTTTATTTATTTATTTATTTATTCTATTTGTATTCAGATAGTTTTGCCAGCTGACTCCAGCTGTTTAGTAAATATCATAAGCAAGTTTAACAATTATTAAGTGTAGTTTTAATAGATTAAATAATAAATTTTGTTAGAAAATTAGGAAACAAGAATTAAAGTAACCACTTTTGATTTCAAACCGCAGGGGAAAAAAAAAAAAAACCGAAAATCAAACTGCCTGTCTCCACAGCACATCCAAGAAAAGTGATTTCACATTCCATTTATTCTGTACTTAAAAGAAAGGCTTACTTAACACTTACATGTCTTTGCTCTTCGATTATTTAACTGCTTTCACATTGTTCGTTGACCCTCTTCACCTTCTGAATACAAATCATTTGTTTGTAGCCTGTCATTGGCGGAGTGTTGAATACCGGTTGTATGATCCAGGTTCGAATTCCTGCCAACAACCTGCCTGCATTTGCATTTTTGTGGTTTTCTCCGTGTGTAACACCAATACGAAACAGCTTCCCTTAGAAAATCTGCCAATCGGCATCCATCCTCTTTTCATGGAATTTTTAAGGGATATAGTCTTGGTGTGCTTTGTCATAATCAAACTATTCTAATTCATCTATTTTTTTCCTCTGTCTTAACTCTTAATTCAAATTGATGAAAAATTTCCTTTTCATCTGAATTTGTGGATAATCTCCTATTGAGACAGGGACCATTTTAGAAGAAGATTTAACAGCCTTCGCACCAGTTTTCTAGCAGTAAGCGTTAAAAGTAAGATTCTCACAAGTAAACTGAACAACCTGGAGAATAAAACCATAAACGATTTTTAACTTTCTGTCTAGTTTTATCTGTCTTGCCTGGTGGTGAATAAATTATCACACATAATTTTCTTGAAATGAACTTTTAAAGATGAAAAGCAATTCATGATTTTCAAACTGAAAAGCGTATTTCACGTTTAATTAATTTCTTCTATACAACGCTAATTCTTAAATTTAGAAATCTATGCTTTGCGTTTTTGAAATATTATCCAACAAAGTTATAGAATATACTTCCTCTGATCACAAGATTCGTTATTACTGTACATTTCAGTCCTCACTAATAACAGAGTAGTTTAACTGGCGTGAACTATTTAATTAAGTCATATCACTCTAGAGCAGTCTGCCTAACTACCATCTCAAATTGGATCGACAGCATCGTAAGGAATGGAATCAAAAGATCTCCTTTTTCTCTTTCCTGAAACCAGAACCATAAAGCTATACAAAAGACTTTCGGATTGACAAATTTTAAGTGCCGCTACCCGCAAAGGCACTATGCATTCGCAAACGTTCAGGTTTTATCCAAGATTAGAAAATGAGCCTAAAAGAGAAGTACACAGCCTCCAACCACCATAGAGTTTGAAAAAATTGGTTAAAGAAAACGAACACCGCAGATCTCTTCTCAAATTCGATTTATGAACGGGCGGGCTGGGTATTACATTCCTTGAAGTAAGTTATTCTCATGAGCTTCGATACATAAAGTAGAATTATAAACCAGTTTACCTTTGAAAGTTGTTCACGAAGATTGCTCTTCCAAGGCTGAAAGTCCTTACGCTCTGTGTTATAATTAATTACATCATATTTTTTTCTTCGACTTCTTTTGAGACAGATTTTACTACTTTTATATTTCTAATATGCATTATTTTTCAATGAACTTGAGTACCCTCCTGTTTACACGGTTACAGAAGATATAAAATACATTGCAGTGAAGTTCAACCGAATGCACTCCTTTGATAGCAAATTAAAGTTTAAATCTTCAGATTCATTTTGCACATTTGATGATATCCTTTGAGATAACAGATCCTTTAACAAACAAGATATAAAAGGGTGTGAAAACTTTTTGCCCCATACATCTACTTTTTTCGGGGGAAAAAAAGCAATATTTTTTCTTTTGCGCCAACAGAGAAAAATTCATGATAGCAGTTTTAAAAAATCCTCTCTTCCATTGTCTCGGAATAGCTATGTTCCTAACAATATATATATATATATTTTCGATAAACAAAAAAAGAGGGAATCCAAAGAAACGAGATTCAGGTTTGACATTTTTATAACATAAGCAGATAAACTTAAAAGTGGTCTCAGAGAAGAAACCATCATTTTTGCGAAACACAAAACGAACAAAAATAGTAGCAAAAAGTATACAACCTCATATTTTTGGTTCATTTTGCTTCTTGACCTTTTCTTCAACAACTGAGAAATTTATCACGTCGATCATACTCTACTCCTCCCTGCATATCAGATAAAATATCATACTAAAAAAATGTTTTTAGTTACGTATGAAATCCAGCTAGGGCTGGTTCCTATTTTTTCTGTCATGAGCGGCTTCAAATCAGATAAAGAGCACAAAAATATGTTTTTATGAGAAGAAGTGAGATTTTCATCATTTAAAATTATTTCTTGAAAGGATTGCGCGTTCTTTAAACTGAAGGAGTTGGTTTCACGCTGCATTTGTTTTTGTAGTGCTTATAAAATTACGCAGTTTTCTTCTCTTTCTAATGAACTAATTAGCTTAAAATTGTAATCTTTATACTGACTTCCAATAAAACGAAAAAAGCATTTCTCTATAAACGGTGCTCAATGATGAATTAAATTTATCGGCTTGAAAAGTTTATTAATTAGTAAACTTTAGTCTTTTAAGGATTCTTTTTTAATCAAAGCGAACTAAATGATTTGTTGAGAGCAAAGTAACAAGTAAGTTCGAAAATTATTCCCTCTATAGTCGCATCCTTTTTAATTAAACGTGAACCCAAAATTTTTCTGCTTAAATCACTGCAGTTTCACAGATGAAAACGGGAATGCGCTTTAATCATATTTTTCAATATTCTATTCACATCCATTTAACAAACATTATTCTATTAATATTAGAAATAAAGTATGTCGTAGTTTTGCTGTTATTTCTGTTCCACTGTTTTCCTTACAATCAGCTTCATTAAAATAAATGCCGTACTGAACAAAGAAAAAAACATTTTTTTAATCAGTTAACGAATAAGCGCTACTAAATTCATTGAATTTCTATTAGAGTTTTGCTTAAAATATTGTATGTAATACTAGCAAATACGAGGAAATGTCCTGGATGTAGGTAGAATGAAAGATGGTAAAATAACTGAAAATAAAGGAATTATGATTCCAAATCAGTAATGTGAAATGTGTCCAAATCGTAATGAAAATATGAATTAAACGAAACGTAATAGTAAGTAACATGCCATGATTAAACATGTAATACTAAAGAGGTAAGAATATTTATTACACAAATAACTCATAGTACAATCAGGGCCGTTTCCAGAGCCGGAAAATCGGTATGCGAACACACCGGGAGGCCATATTTAGAGGTAGCAAAATGTTTAGAGTTAAGGGAGGCACCGAGCGGCAGAATTAAGAAACCACAAAGATTCAAAAAGACTAGCGCAGTCCCTGAATGCAACAGTGAAATGATTACAATCGCAGCTAGTTTTGACTTACTGAAAGTAAAGAAATCCGTATCTCATGTTGTCACCACGGTTGGCACTATGTCTGTAGACGAGGTTGAAGTTTACGTGCAGACACTGATTGCTATGCAGTACAACTTAATTCCTTAGATAGGATTTGTGATGTGGATTGACCACCTGTAAAACCCATACACACAAGAATTTTTTCCTGTCGCTCGCTAGTATAACGGGTCGTTGCGAGAGTTCACATCTGTGAGTTTGTTTCGCCTCGGACCACAGATCCCATATTAGCATCTCTAGATAATTTACACTTTTTGATATGCCACAATAACCGAATTAAAGTCCTAAACCTGCAAAGAATTGCCGTATTCTTCGATGAGGCATAACTTTTCTTTTCATGAAAGCAAATAAAATTTAATATTTAACTGCGGCTCTCGTTTTTCCCTTTTACACTGCTTCTAGAAAAAGCTACTAATGTAAATGATTTGCATATATGCTACTAAATCATTTCATCACGGCAGACGAAGATCGCGGTCTAAAAACATTTGCCGATGGAGAAAATCTAGTACTCTCACAAACGGCACTCCTATACGTTAAGCAAGAATAACAGCAGTTTTTCTATGCCCCCCATGATAATCCTCGTATCATGTAAATTTCAGATTGAACAAATGCGTCCTTTTTGGTAATGAATTTTAATAGCATACAGTCTATTTCGAAGTTCTTTCTAACAATAAAAAAATATTAATAAAATGCAGTTAAATATATTTCTTTCCTGATCTATTTGGCCATTAAAAAATTCCTTCCATTATCGTAGTTAACAAATACATTTATTGCATGAAAGTTTAAAGAAGAAAACATGCTGTTATACTCTTTTCTTATACAATGTATTACAAAAACGAAAGCCGTACAACCTGATTACTTAGAATAGCATTACAAAGCAATACATATTTAACTTATTACAAATCTATAACGTATGATATGATAATAAAAAGCATAGAGCAATGCATGACTACATCGAAGCCAAAAATACTAGTGTATTTTTTTGACGGGTTCTATTTATCTGGTTTGAAACTTGCTTTTATTTTGTTGTCGTAATTTCTAATCTTGCAAGGCATTCAAATCTTCCGTGATATTTTTTATATTAGATTTAAAACCCTAGCCAAATTACGTTTTACATTTTGCAAAATGTTAAATATATATTGAACTTAAACCTGAAATAAAAGAATTATAATTGAATAAACTTTAGCAATTATAAAATAATAATAAAGTTACTTTTTCTTTCCTGCTTTTATTTCTATTTCTACGGAGATGCTATTTAATTCAATTGTAAAGATTAACTGATTTGTTAAGAACAGGAAGATTGTTAAGTTGAATTATGAAAATCCTCATCTGCAGATTTGAATGTCTCCAACCCATTTCCTAATTAAAGTGACATTTAGCATTAAGTACCGTATATAATCTCAGAACTTAATGATTCGTAACATCAAATTTTCGGAAAATATCGAATTTTGAGATTAAATCGTTTTTACCAAAGATTCAGCAGTCTGAATTGAGGAAACGATTTCTTATTCTTTATTTCGAATTTCCACTTCACTTTACTTTTAATTTATAAAATAAATGACGAACTTACATTTCCGAAACAAAAAGTTTCCAAGATACACAATTTAATACAACTCGAACTATAAAATGCACAGTGCACCATCGAAGCAAAAGTCTCATCCTATTATATCCTTGTCAAAACCGAATCCCGAAATCATAAGACACACTTTAACGTTAATGCGGCGAGAAATTTTGAAAGAAACAACAAGCAAATGAATGTGCCTTTTCAAAACCAAGCAAAGTTTCCTTCCTAGCGAAAAATCGGTTCCTAATTAGCCTTATTTTTAGTTTTTATCATCAAAAGCAGATCCGAATGCCTTGCTTGTGGAAAGCTTCTAGAACGAATTGCATTGTGAGCAATTACAATTAATTACAAGGGAAGAAGAATTCAAAACAGTTGCCTGGGGCTAAATCAAATGGCGAACTTTCTTCTGAAAACAATAGCGGAATAAAAGAGGTTGCTGAAGGATAAAAAAACGCATTTCAAAATGCGGTAATAATCACGAATTGTAGGTTTTCTTCGTTTGCCTCGAGCTCTTCTGCCAATTCGATGAATAGTGCAACAAACACTGCCTTGACACAGGATAGCTACTTTTAAAAGTGCAGAGTAGAATTTTACACTAATTTCGAATGAAAGCTTTGCCTGCTCAGATAATTTTTATTTTTTCGAGCTTTAATTGTCTGTGTTTCTCTTTTGTTACTTAACCTCCGCTTCCATAAAAATGCTTTCTGTAGTATTTGCCTTTGATTCGCAGAGTTGAATTAGCTTCCTTTACCTGTTATGTTCCATTTATTATTTCATTTGAAGTTTTTAAAAACTTCTAAAAAGTCAAAAGTTATATTTTCAGTCAGTTTTAAGTCAACCAAAAAAATGAACTGTAGCTACAAATGCGTTCGATCTAATCAAAATATTTTAGTGCAGAATTGAAAAATAAACTACATATTTATATATATTGATCACGTGTGTATTTATTGTGTTTACATATCTATGTATATATATATATATAATTTAATTAATACGTACCTGATCCATACGTTTACATAACGGATGTAATATATAAGTGTCGACAAAAAGCTGAACTATAATAGCCAAAATTTTAAAGAAACACTCAAAGATTTATTCTAGCTTCCATCACAATTTCTAACATTTTATAGATCGTACAATTCTGTTGGTCTTTAAAATAAATCTATCATGCAATTAACCAGGGTAAAATTGCAAAGAAAGTGCCGTGCAAGTAAAGTTTTAACAAAATAAATCAAGCGAATTAAAAATCCTCGCAATAATGTCCTTTTGGCTTTAAACTTATAATAGTCAGTCACACAGCTTACGTTCTGTTTCCAAACCATTTCTCATATTTATTAAACAGTTAAATACTGTGTCTAATGGCAAATGTTTTACATGTTTGCTTCGTTTGTAGCTAACTTGTTGATAAAATAACGTAATACAGGATGAGCAAAAGATTTCGAAAGAATTTTCGAAAGAATACAACTTTAATACTAAAAGAACTGTCCTGCCCAAATTTTTGCATTAGTTCCTGAAATTTTAGTATGATTGAAACATTTTCTGATAATATTGATTAAAATCGCAAACGCTCGATGTACGCTCCACCAGCTACGGCGCAAGTGTTAAGAGGTTAATCTAGCTCCAACCATACATCCTGAAGCGTATCCGGTGTAATGCAGTTGGCAACTGCACGGATGCGGTCCTGAACATCATTTAGGGTTTTAGGTAGTGGAGGTACGTGAACCTTCCCTTCACTGACCCCCAAAGGTAGAAGTCACATATGGTTAATTCATGTGATCGTGAAGCTACTTGCAAAAGTTCTAATCTTTGGGTCCAGCTCATCTTTCCCATCGGTTTGACAGGTTGTAATTCAGAAAACTGCGTACAGATCACAACATTGTTTGTTTGGGCAAACTCTAGTATGCTTCTACACTGCAGGGTATACACTATTTTTGTTGCCATTGTGCTCTATCTAACCAAGCTATAACTAGCGATTCTTAAAAGAAAAATATGAAAGTATTTTGAGTTTACTAATATTGAATAATATTTGATCAAAATATTCCAGTAACTATTAATTGTATAACATCGTCAAATCATGGACTGTACTCGTCCTGTACTGCTATTGCTTTTACAAAATTTCTATGCAAATAATCGCCACATAGGAAATTAAATAATATCATTAATAAATCAATCAAATTTTATAAATTAGGACATGTGTTACCGTTAATTTTCCCCTATAGAGTCTTTATTGACAAATTTATAAGCATTACTGATGTTGTTGTGACTGATCTCGCTCGTCTGATATGAGATCAAGACTACGAAATTCATCGTGGCAAGGAGGCAAGATTGCGCCTGTCGTTGGCAAGAGCTTTAGGCACCATACAGGCAACAGTAAGACTTAGCTCAGTTCCACCTCAATTTTACACCCCCAATTTCCAAGAAGGAGAGCACTCGGGACAGATCCGAAGATACCCCACCCCTCTTCTAATACCAGCAACCTCTCGAGAGGACTTTCAGCTAGCAGCATATTTTCAGTGTCCCCATACCGACAGACACTATGCATTAACAAACTTCCATGCCTTCTCCGAGACTCGAACCCAGGCCCTTCGGTACGATAGTCAGAGTCACTAATCAGTATCCCGGTTGAATGGCATAGCATTACTTACTAGTCTAACCATATTTCTGTAGGGCTCTGTTTATACAGAAGCTTAACTCAGTGTTCTTCAGACTCTTCTAGACTGGAAGGGAATTATCGCTCCACTCTGAACTTAAATGACAGTGTCTTATGAAGCTCAAAATAATCTTCTCATTTAACTCTATTCAACTTACGAAGTCTGAGACTGCACACAAAATAGTCTACTTAAGCTGACTCAAATAATTACTGACGCACTTTTGAGATCGGTTATCAAAATGGCTGAAGCCGGAATAAACTTTGGCAAATCTGGAGTGTAGAGATATTAGGTCATTTTTTGAAGCAGGAGTGTGAAAAATGAGCAATGCACTCGCCAGGCCTCGAACCCGGGCCTCTTGAATACGCACCGAGTAGGTTGCCGTTATACCACGAAGTCATGCAGAAAGAAGGGAGAAAACGCCTTTTGAAAACCACCCTTTTTAAAGGGCGACTGGGGATTAGGGGATCCAATGGCCAAATCCTCGTGGTGAAGAATCATCATTCGTCACCTTTAGTTCAGGCGCCACTGCAGAATCATTAGGCCCTTTTGAAGTAGGAGTACGTGAAATATGTGCAATGCCCTCGCGGGACTCGAACCTGGACCTCTGGAATACGCGCCGAGTGTGCTACCGTTACACCACGAAGGCAAGCAGAAAGGCAGAAGAAAATACCTTATAGGAGATAGCATGTAACTGAAAGCAAGGCTGCCAGGAGTTCTAGCTCTAGAACTAGCTTAAATACCCAAGAATTAATTTGCATTCTCGGGAGGACTAGGAAAAGATGAAGTTATAGTAAAATTTTATATCATAATAATTAGTTAATTAACATTGAAATCCTACATTTCACTCCACCAGAAAACAAAGGTCTTAATGACCTTAGATAAGATTTCAAATTCTAAAATCTAAAAGCATGAGCCAGTTCTTACAAAAATTAATTTATGTTCTTAGGATCTAAACTCGCGTTCTGTAAAACTTCATTTAAATTCACATATTCAAATCCATTGCAGACCTTTTTCTCATATCTCTTTCCAGGAATCTGGAAGGGGAAAATAGTTTAGCAGAAAAATGCGAAATACACAATATGCACATACAAAAATAACCTTTCACAACTCCCGTTTGCCCTTTTAAGTCCTTTTTCATTTCGCTATCCAGCTTTGTGTTGTGTAAAACAGTGCGTACAAACTAAAGTATTTCAGCAACTACTTGCTAACCAAATTCCCATATGGTTAGAAACATTAGACACATTAGACCTCAACAACACCATATTTCAAAACCTGTACTTAATGTTCTAGACTTATCTGCAGGTGTTGACTGGAGAGCTTAACTTTAAATAAATATTTTTACAATATGCTAGCTTTTAATTCTCATTCACAATGCTTACTAACAAAGACACATTTTGTTTTTATAATACGTAAGTCTTTAACACACTTATTCAGGAATTCAAAATAATAAACTTTGTTCAATGAACTATACTTCAAAGGATTACCTTTACTTAGTTTTAACTTTACATAAAAATTTTATAAATACATACATTAGCTGCTATTATTTGGACTTTAATTCGCGCCAAACTTTTCTACTAGTTTACAATCTTTTGGACTAAAGTAACAGAATCGTGTTCGACGCACAAACATAAAATTCTTAAAAGTAGATGAATTTATCAACAAAAAAACTTTTTATCTGTACTTAACTTAAATATCCTTCCTTGAGGTAAAAGAGCATGAGCAAAAACAAGAGCATGTTAGCAATATCGTATACATATTAAAATATACACACCATAAACTATCCTAAATTTTATGGTTTGTATATTTTAGGCAGGTCAGCAGAGTACGAGGGCTGGTAGCTATCCTCGTTCTCTTCTGGCCTCTTCTGTTTCTCATTTCGGTCCTTTATTCTCGTTGATTTCCTTCAACCTTCGATATATCCTGGTGGTGCTGGTCCTTTCCTTAGAAGATTTCTTTGCGGTTCTGGTCCCGTACCCTTCGGTCTGCGTGCATCTATGCTTTGCTCGCTGGTTCTTTTAACCTTCCTTCGTACTAGTTCCTCGTCTGACGACCTTTTGTAACGTTATTTCTCCTTAACTCACCAGTTATTTTTTTGCCAATGCAAGTGTCCCGCTGATATTGTTCATGGCGACTTTCTTCTTTTCGCTTCCTACAACCTACCGTTGTTTGTGACTCGAGAACTTTCCTTGTTCTTTTCTTCCTTCTTTTGTCACTATAGAAGACAGTATTCTTATGTTCATTTTTGGCATTTTACCTCTTTGCGGAACCCCTCTTTTGATGTTAAATAATTTAATACTAGTCGATGTGGGGATAAAGGGAATTTGCCTAAGTGCCCCGTAAGAGAACCCTTCCTTGACTGTTGGTTCTTCCTTCTTTATACTCCTCCTCTGTGACTTGCCTTTTTGAATCATCATTCAACCCGGGCCTATCTTTTTTTTTATTATCATTTATTTTCGAAATCAGTTCTTTTACTTTATTCTTTTTGTGACATAGAGGCCGCTGTTGAATCTACCGAACTTTCCGACTGACCTGCACTGCTCAAGTCAGGTGATTCCTGTAATACAGCTCTTATGAGCGGCATATCAGTTCGGTTATAACACTTTCTATCTGATCTATGTTCGGTCTTACTGATTCACCATTCTTTCCTTTTAAGTACACAACTGTTTCTCTGATTCTCTCAATTAAACAGGTGTCTTCGAATTTATTTTAGAATTTCCCTCCTTTTCCTTCTGATGCACAAGAAAACGAATGCTTTATTTTTAAAACCTTATCTCCCACCTTAAAAACAACTTCACGTTTTTTTTTATCAAAAAAGCATTTTTAATTTGCTCGAATCATATTTGAATTTCGCGTTTTCTCATCCACTAATGTCTGAATGGCTGCCAACTTAAATTCTAATTACGGATCTTAATCCCTAGGCGAGTTTATTAACACAGCTATTCCAACATTGGTGGTCATTTTTCACATAACTGCACATAATTATATTTCCATTTACCCGCTCTGCGTTATTCGACTTTGGTCGATAAGGAACAATTGTAAAATACGAAGATCCGTATACATTTCTTCAAAAATTTGATTTACCAGCTGCAGACTATTATCTGAGATTACTTTTATTGGAGCTCCGTATTTTAATTTATTTTAAAATGAATCTGCAACAATTTTCACAGACGCCTTTCTGAGGGCAAAAGGATCAACAATCACGATCAAATATCTGCTTTTATTTGTTTCACTAAGGGCCTAACAGATCAATTCCTACGATTAAGTTAGAAAATGTGGCATTTATGCTATTTTGGTACCTGGCTGGGCTGTAATTATTTTTTTTTCAATGGCGGGCTTACCGTTGCTTCCTATGAAGTGACGGACAAATTACGTCTATATCGTTAATGAATTGATCAGCGCTACAGAACTTGACATATTTCGTTACAGATCTTTGTAGCGGAGGAAATACAGCTTTCCTTGCTCTCTGAACTGCTTTTCTAATTCCCAGATGTCCTTGCAATGGCGTCTCACCCAGTTCATGTAAAATATTTACTGTAATTCGCTGAGATAACTGGTCCGAATTTACTGTTCTTATGTGTTACTTTCTAATAAAACGGAAGGTGATCAGGGATTTCCTATTTGGCAGTCCTGCTCTTAACTCCCGCTATGGCGTAATAATGCTCATAGAGATCGGGATGTTTCAAATAAGAGTAGACATTTTTTAATTGCTGGTATACTTACACTTCTGAAGTAACTCTTCCTAGTGAATCTAAAATTTTACAAGTTGACATACCACATTTTAGTTTTTTTCCTTAATTGTCTAGTTAAGTAGTGCTAGATCATCTGTTACATTTTCTTTCCTTGGAGAATATTTAATCACTAAATTGTATTCGTGTATTTTAAGACCCCACCTTATGCGTTTGGGAGACAACTTTTTCCCAAAATATAGACGTACGATGGCCACAATGTCCGTATATACGGTAACAGTTTCCATGCCAAAATAAGTTCGAAATTTCTGCTAACAGGCCAAAAGGACTGCTAATTTTCTTTCTCGCTAGTGGTATAATATCTTTGAGCTGGATTAAATGTTTCGCTAAAATATACTACCGGATTTCCATCTTGCAGAAACAGCGCTCCTGGCGCTAAATCAGATGCACCTGCAGCTCTTTCTAACTTGCAAACCTCTTCAAGAAATTCACGGGACTTGGGCTTGGAGTAATGCCGCTTTAAGTCTTTCAAAAGCCATGGCATCTTTCAAAAGCATTTCAATTTCCTTGCTGTGTTAGGTAGTGGATAATTTTAAATTGCTACAGTTTTAGAATCTTCCGTTTCAGTTCCTCTCTGAGTTATCTTATAACCCCGGTTTCGAAGTTACCACTTCCGGTCACGAATTGAAACTTTGCTGCATTCCTTTTTAAATCGTCTTCCCTTGGAAGCGAAGAAATTCGTGTAAATTCTGAATGCGTTCATCAAATGTGTTGCTTGTGATTATTATGTCCATCTAAGTATATGCATTCCCCTTGCCGTTGGTGCGCTCTGCAGAGACGTAATAAAAACTGAAATACGGAGTTTTTTGTATCTGTGTTCCACGCAGTAAAGCCTCTTGATACCCAAGAAGGCTTACAATGGGTGTCCACCACACTTCACCATATCCATATCCGTATCCATACCTTCCGGCGCTGATTCCTATATAGGTAGGACAAACGGCATTCTAAGGAACATGTAAGCCCCTGATTTGATAATAAATGGACTTTCTGTCAAGTCATATCTCTGGAAATATCCAGATCTGAGACCTAGCATGGTCATATATTTTGTAGATTTAATTAATAAGTAGTAAACTGGATATTTGATATAGTGTCTTGATTTCTGTAATCAATAACCATCGCCAGGCTATAAAATTGGTGGGAAAAAGATTATTCTTTTTTCTGTATAATACTACGGGGCTAGCGTAGGGACTACTTGAGGGGATTATAATGTTGTTTTTCGATATGTTAGAAATATGCCTTTCTGTGTTTCTTCTTTGACTTTATCACAGCGATTGGGTTTTGCTGCACATGGGGGATTATTTCTTGTTTTAGTTGAGTGACTTACTACATAGGTTAACACTGGGATGTCGTCAAATAAATCTGATAAATTTCTTACCAACAACTACAACTTTATTTTTCTTCCAGATGCAGTTTTTTGAAGTCCAAAGCTGGCGTCTCTACCTCTTTCTCCGTTCATGTCCAATTGCATCGTGTCTTCCTGAAAATTAATTCCCATGCCGCCTGATTTTGAGAAATCTAACCCCAAAATCAAGTTTTACCTGTAAATTTTTTACCCATTTATTCTGCTCATTTTTAGCTTGCACGTTCAAAGTTACTATCTCCATGTATTCACAGAGTTTTTCCCTGCGCTGTTATCACCTTAGTTCCTCCAACATCAGACAACCTATATTTACTAATTTTTTAAAAAAACACTTATTGGCCAAACTGTTACTCTTCGCCCTTCTGTCCATGAAAACGTCTGATGGGATTCCATTCAAAATGATTGAATATTAGAAAGTGAAACGTTATTAATTAATATCGTATTTAATTGCATGTGAAAGGCTTTTTTATTTAAGATGACTAATCTCTCTGACCCATAGCACCTCTTCCTAGTTAAATACTTTTGCTTATTAATACACCCTTTCCTCTTCTGAGATTTATCTTGGCAGTTGCCAATAACGGACGAAAATTTTTGCAGGTCCCCAAAACTTTTCCTGACGTAAAATTTGCCTCATCTTTCGGCCGTAGGCTATTGAGCCAGCTTCTAGTATCGTATTTAGTGGTGTAGTCCTCGACTCCTGCTTAAATCTTAGTTAAATTTGGAGTGTTCTTTTTATTTATATCACTACGAGTTTTGGTTATTGTAGCACAAGAGAGAACACGTATGCTCCAAATTCTATTTAAATAAAAAGGCTTTTTTAAGCTTTTCAAATATTTATCGCTATTCTCATACATAACGATAACTCGCTTTAGGTCTGTTAGGATTATAGGACTTAAAAAGCACTAACAGATCAAAAGTAACCTTACAACTGTTGAAGAAGATATTCCGGCCCTTACAGGCATTTAAAGTAACCTAAAACCGAAAGCTTAAATTCAGATAGCTAAATATGAGACCACACAAAATAGTCTACTTAATCTACCTCAATAACTAAGGGCGCGCTTTTAAGGTCGTCTATCAAAATGGCTGAAGCCGGAATAAACTTAAGAAGAGCTGTCGATAATACATAACTACAAGCGAGGTTGGCAGATGCTCTTAAATACTCAATAATTAATTTGCATTCTGGTAAGGTCTACAGAAAGAAGCAGTAATAATAAAGATTCAAATCATAATAATTGCTTAATTAACATAAAACTCCTACAATTCTGTGCATGTCATAGATATTTACAGATTTATATATGCTTGTTCATGTATCTATGTAATGATATAAAATGGACCTCAGGAAAAAGTTAAATTTTTATCTTAGATCCATTGACTCATTTTGAGTGCCCTTCTAAATTGAGTTTACTTTTATCATATGCTATGCTGTTATACTTTATCAAAATTTCAGTGCGTCAGCATAAATTGGTTGCGTCTTTGGAAAACTACTTTATTCGCTTTAAGCATTTTTAACTGCAGCATAGTTCTCCTTAAGTTATTCGGTTTTTCTCAAGAAAATAAATGGGTACACGAAACGAAATAATGTGTTTAATTAATTATTAAACTTCAAAATTATTTTCATTCTTATTCTGCTGTTCTTTTAGAAAAAAATAAATCAGGTTTTGTTTCGTTTAGCAGAATAACTTTAATATAAGTAACCTCATGCAGTTATTCATGTTTCCTTTTCTAATTTTTTAGACTATATTTTCATGAAAAACTGCCACTACAACTTCATAAATTGTTAATTAATTAAATTATGATTTTTAATAGTTAAATACATAAATTTAAAACTGTCTTAATTGCTATACATAGGACTAATTTTCTACTTATCTTCACTTTCTGAATGCTTCTTAAGTTTCCTTCTGTGTTTTTAGCAAAATATTATGAAATAATCCAAAAATATTAAATATAGGGGTAAAAATATTCCTCATTCCTTCTTGCGCTCACAAATCATTATGCGACTTAGCTTAAATCACAAAATACGAAACACATAAAATATTTTACAGCAGCAAATTTTTTAAATCTTTAGACTTTCTGACAGAGGGCTAAGGATTATCATGCATTTCTTTTTATATTCGGTACATTATTTCTTCGAAAATAACACGTAGCGTTATGAATTGGCGGCAGCATGCTTTTGTTTGAAAAATGATTCGACACAAAAGTGAAACGAATACAAAATTTAAGACTGAGGTTAATACATTTAAGTGCTTTATAACGAAAGCTAATCTTCATAATAAGCTTATTCTCATTGCACTTAGCATAATTTCAAGAATACATTTAATGTTTATACATGTGATAAGTTGTTCTCAATTACATATCTGCTTTAAACACAAATCTGAGATGTTTTGTATTATCTCATAATATACTTTTTTTACGGAAGTCTGTTTCGTCTTCAAGTAAAGTACCACTTCCGGTTTATCAATTTTAACCACCAAAATCTAGTATATTGTTCTCACTGATATAAAGTCTTAAACGTTAAAACTGAAAAGTTTTGGATTACGTTTTGATACAGATTTTCATTAAAATCTGTTATTGGTTTGAAGTAAAGTACCGCTTCCAGTTGTCTGTTAGAGATTGTTGTAGGCTTCCCGTAAAGTACCCTTTCTAGTTTCCCAATTTTACCCAAAATCCCATTATATAAATGTGCAGGGTGGTTATAATTAAATTTACTCCATTTAGACCTATGTAGAGCCCGTTATGGTAAGCCTACTTCACTAAAACTTGGTGTTTACGTTATATGGAATAAAGAAATTTGCAATAAAAGCATAATAGTTCAAATTTCGACCGATAGATAGCGTTTTTCATACAATGTAGAAAGGAAGTTGAGCAAATCTGGAGCGTTTAAAAAGGCCAGTAGTCAATGCCATAAAATCATTCTTTACCATGCCTTTAGAGAAGACAGATCTAGCTCTACTGTTTTATCAAAACGGCAGTAATTTTTCAACTGCACTGCGAGAATAATGACTCTTGAAAGACTTACAAAAAGGGTCTATGTCGAGGCAGAGTTTGAAAAAGATGATTACTACATTTCAAGAGACTTGGGGAAATGTGTGTGCTACAAGGAAGGGGACGGAAACGGATTTCAAATGAAACTGTGGAAGAAGTCGCTTTTGCGTAATCGAAATAGTGTCCAATTCCCAATATTCTTCGACAAGCGACCGAATGGTCTCGAGTGATTTTTCTCTCCCTCGGTCAATAGTACGATAGGTTTTGCGATCCACTGTAAAATTGCATCTATACAAGATCCTATCTGTGCAAGAGCTGCATCCTGCAGACCGGTACAAAGGCATTGATTTTACTATCCTTTTTTTGGCCAGAATAGCCGTTGATAATGCATAGCTGTGGAACATTTTGTGGCCGGACGAATCGCATTTTAAATTAGACGGAGCAGTTAATATTCAAAATTGTCACGTATGGAGTACTGCAAGTCCTAGACGCTGCAAACTACCTCGAGAAGATACACTGAGGTAGTGGTAACTTTTAAGAAGTCTTTATAGTCCAGCTAAGTAGCAAAATTTTTTCCGTCGCATCTTGGAAATTTATTGATGAAACGGCGTAATATGACAGTTACTGGACATGATCGTTCTAATCTTTCTTCACAGCTTATCAGCGCTACTTTTAGAATAAAAAGAGACTAAGTCTGCCCTTTTAAGAATATGAGGTCTGCACAAGATTAATTTTTTTTAATTTTTCGTTACGTTATTTCATCTAAATGCATTAATCTAAAGTAAATGCATCTAATAAAATATAAATTTAATATAAATACTTTTTAATTATTAAATTTAATTAACATTAAAAAACAAATGCTAAATTATTATTTAAAATTTTGTTTTTATAAATATTACAGCAAAATATTTAAAAATCAAAATAATATATGAAGTAAGTAAACTTAGGCGTTTTAGGTATTTTAAAAAAATCGTATTAACTAAATATGAATAAAATGCAAGTCTAATTCTCTGTAAATAAAATCTGAATTTGTTAATAATATGTATTTATGCTCGGAAGCTTAATAAATATATGTAAATTTAATTCTTTACTAATAAATATTATGCCAAAAGCACAGCTATGTTGCTACACATCTTCTATAATTTAACAAATTTATCTTGCTGAAAATATCAGAACTCTGGGATTAGGGCTGTGCCTTTCGGGAAGAATTTTCCAAAAACATTTTCATACTTCTATTGAAAATGGGGTAAAGGCTGGAATAAATTAATTATGCTTTAAAACCAAATCAAGAGTTAGAAGAATATGATTCATATTTTACTTTAAGATGCTTAACAATGTACATTTTTGAAGGAAAATTAAAGTTTAAATTTACACGTTTTTGAACAAATCCATGGCAGCGAAAAATTTAGCCCAAAAGCACATATAATTTTTATATTACATAATTCATTGTCCTGATGAATAATAATTTAAGGTATACTTCATTTACGTTAGTAATCTAATATTATTGTGTTCAAATATTTTTAATTGTAAAAGCGTCACTTCTTCATTTTCTTTTTTAAAATATTTATTGTTTTTTAACTGTTAAATAAATCCGTAGTGCGTATATTTCACAAAATAACGCGCTCTCAGATTTAAAGTAATTATTACTGTGCTTTTACACGTAGCATTTAAAAAAATTCTGATCGAGATGTATCTGCCGAAAGTAATATTAATCGCTGAAAGTTTAATTTATGATGTCTACGTTACTACGCGAAATTCGAAGTAGCGCCCAGGGTACTTTACACGAGTGCAATGGTCATGCGCTTCAATAGCCAAGAGAGACGAAGGATGTTCGAAGTTCGAAAGAAGGCGCTGCTAATTGCTTTTTTTAATAAAAAGTAAGTGAATTTTTTAATTATTGTGGAAAAACATTTTATTTCTAATAGATTTTTTAGCCCTTTTCCTGTTGTTTCCTTTCGTGCCTCATTCAGTTTTATGTATTATCATTTGTTATCGTTGGATGTTTTATGTTCATGTCTTATTTTGTTGGTAGATTTTGATCAATGCATTGCTTGCGGTAAACGTAACTAACGAGCTTAATTTCCAAAATAGTTGCTTATGTGATGCATAAAAATGTATTTACGTAATTCAATAAATAGTTACATGATCAAATTATTTAAATGAATGACTGAACTGGTCTGTTTGAAGAATATTTTGTTATTTTGTCAGAACACAGTTGTGTATTTTAATAAACGAAAGCTTTTTCTAATTTGCAAAAAAGTAACTATTGAGCTTAGTTATTTTAGCTGAGAAAAGAAAGTGTAGTTTTCTCTCCCTTTCCTGCAACTTCTAATCATGTGAATATTTTTACAAATAAAATTGCCATGAATCATATATTATATTAATATTCAGTAAAGTAATTTTTTGTGGAAAATACACACGCAGTTTTGCAACACAAGGAGATATTCCCACAGAATTAATTCTGCCTGGAAATTTAACTTAACAAATGAAGTATTTAAGAAAATTTTAAGTATACTTGAATAAATGAGGAAAATGATTAATAAGCTTTAAATTGTAAAATGCGTTTGTTCAGATCGACATATTTTTACCACATTATAGCAAAATTAATTAATTATTCAAAGCATATTCAAATTATGATTTCACAAAATATGAATTTATCCTTGCCCTAGATGTAATTTTATTGCAGCAGTATTGAAACGATTGCTTTACAAATAATTTTGAGTGGTTTAAATTTCCTAGTTTAACATCATAGGGCTAAATGGCGGACACATTAGAAATTGTGATTAGCATTTATTAGTGATTATTCGTGATTAGCAAATTAGCATTTTATTTGTGATCATCGTTGCAGTTTTCTAGCGATTTAAATGCTTCAGAAAATTGCAACAAACTGCTTCTGTTATTTTATACCTATGCAAGTTTCTAAAATTCTATTAAAATGTAATCCTTTAATTTTAAAATTTTTACTTTTTGTTGTAAATAATAGTTATGTCTCTTGTTTATAACTATTTATACATAAAAATGCTTGCTTTTTTTATTTGAACAAACATTCTAGAGCTTAATTGCATTATTAAATTTTTATGGATGGCATGAATACGCCATTCAGTGAAAAAGCAAGTTACAAATTTCAGAAAATTACATGATTTCTATTAATATATCCATACGGTATAATTTATATTGCGATAGTTTGAGCTATCATTCATAAAATCTGCTTAAATGCAATGTTTTATATACCCAATACAATATCTTTAGTCCTTTCTTCTGCAAATTCTTTGAAAATTTATCTTTTCTTTATTACGATTTAAATATAAGTATGTTAAACACTGTCCAACACAATCACCTATAGTTCCATATGACTTTTGTCTTCTAAAAAGTGGTCGTTTTAGAGAGCTGATGCGTTTATTTTTGTTCTCAGAAATACCAGTCTTCTTCAGAAATGTTTGACGTGAAAGACGTATATATATATATATTGTCGCGTAGATGAAGGAATCGTACAAATGAACAGGCAAGTACTCAAGTCTAAACTCAAAACTTTATTAATTCGAACTGAATGAAGAACTATTTATATACTACAGTTGATTAGCATACTGGAACATTTCAGACTCGGAATGTTCTGGAACATAAAGAAAATAGGTTAATAAGAAGGAAATTTACATAAAAATCGATTATCAGGCATCTTGCCTTTGATAGGTTTCGAACCTGCGACCTTCGTCTCTCGACTCCTGCGTCTTATCCACTAAGCTATGAGGAGCTCAGTTGAAAGGTGCAATTTTCGC
>KK119257.1:13268-71680 GCA_000611955.2 Stegodyphus mimosarum | reverse complement strand
CGTGCTATTCGTGCTATTATAATGTACTGATTCGTAACCATATAAAAGCATAGAATGTTTAGAACATCTTATATTCATGAAATAAAGAGTGGAATGAGATAAAAAGCCATATTTCAGATCAAAATAAAAATTATGCACATAGAGAATCTTGGAAATTTAAAAGTTACAAAGATGTCTGTGATGTTTTTTAGAACTAAATAGTTTTTTTTTTAATTTTTGTTTGAAATATATAGTTGTGTTAAATAAAAATGATAATAAAATTTTTCTTTAGTTACTTTGTTTTCATTTCAAAGCCGCTGTATTTAATTTCAAGAAAAGAGGTGGAATTTGACAAGAAATTTGATTTTGGATATTTAGTTTTAAGGGATTGTTATTTTTTATTTCGAATGCATAGATTAGTCTAGCTAGAGCTAAAAGTGAGATTGTCCTCAGAGCTGACACTGGGGCTTCTGCCACTCGATGCAGCTTCTGCTTTTCCTGAATTTTGCTGCCGTTTATGGTCACATCAATTACATCGGTGATAATGTTGAATATCTTCTACTTGCGTTCAGACTTATGAACTGGAATTCTGTTCAGTGAGCAAGTTTTTCAAAGTCTGCAATCAATTAAGCATTTTAATTGCATTATGGTGTAAAATATTTAAACCCTGCATGCATTTTACACACTTCCATTGCTGAATTTTAAATGAATTTATTAGCTTAAATTTATAAGATTTTTCCTCAAGCATTCCCAAAATAGCAATTCGTTGTCAGTAAAAAATTAATATTTAAAATTACGGCAAATTTGTATAGGAATTTTTTTGAAATATCACTGACGATAAAAATGTGTTACGAATAGTTAGGAATAGAATGCATTTTCAGTTTGATCATTTTTCAACTCTTTTGCCCGTAATGTTTAATGTAAATTCCTGAAATAACATTTCCGCAAACTTTTCATTACTGCTTCTCCCAAATGAAAAACATGGGCAAATATACAAATATATATTATATATTACCAGTTAGCAGCCGAAATAGAATATTAAATATATTACACAATGGGAATTAACATTTTTAAAAAATAGTTGCAGATCATTTAAAGCTAAGTGTTATCATTTAAATGTATATTCAGATAAATTCATTAAAGTAATATGTATATATAGATTGACTCAAATTCATTGCATTAATTACATTTATTTTCCTTCGAGATGATATATAAAAAACTTTTCTATAGTAAATTATATATATATATATATATATACGAGTATGCATTGTATTTAGATCATGTTTATAAGATATTTTTTCCTCTAGCTTCCCATATTCTATTTCGTGGATAATATATGCAGGATCTTCGTGAATGTATATTTCATGAGGATTCTATAAAATGCGTATTATACGAAGTGGACTGAAAGTGCTTTTTTCAGTTCTGTCCCGATTATGTACATATTCTATGAGACTGTTGTCCATGTAAATGACTGCGTTATAGTTGCCACTGGAAATTTGAAAACACTTGAGAGAGACATGAACACAATTGAAATTATCCTAAAGTCAGTATGTGGTGTGATCTTGTAGGGATTTATATTTATTTTAAATAACCAATTTAATTAAATTTAAGTTACTTTCCTATAAGCATTCATTTCCCCTAATTGTCAATGCCAGAATATTTAAATTTCGTAGCGGGCGTGAAGTAATACAAATTCTACTTTAAGGAGAAAAGGTTTAAATACTTAGTTCTAGAAGGGAAAGTTAGAGAGTGTGGGCGAACACTGTGCTTTGGCATTGTGAGCTTCTGCTTGGCATTTATTCCTGGTTAACGAGGCGTGACAGCCATTACTTTGCTCCCACTAAATCTGCAACGCTCTTTTAGAAAACATGATAGTCTAAGCCCTGTAGCGTAATATCTTCAATTTTTGAGTTTAGTTCTTGTTATTTGAGTTACCGACCGCATGAGGCGTAATTTGTTAGCGTCAAGTCGACACACTGTGAATTTTAAAAGAGTTAATAAAGGGTTCTTTTACCTTTCTCCTGTGTGGTTTCTATACGCATCTCAGCTGTTAAACTACAAGATATACCAGAGGATTCTACAACCTGATGAGAAAACAAGATTTTCGCCCTTTTTCTTTTGTTAATATTAAATAGTATTTTCAGGAATACTTGGGCATAGTGCAGATTTTTTAGGGGGGGATGGCTTTTTCAAATAGAACAAATTGAAGTGGAAGCTACTGATCTTAACATTAGTATTATTACTATTACCTTCTTTCAGCAAGATTGAGCACAGCCTCACTCCGTGGATAATGCGCAAGATGAGTAAAACCATTGATTTCCAAAGTGGTGGATTTCTACGCTTCAACAATCCCTGCCATTACCACTCTAGATTTCTTTCAATAAGGTTATGTTGAAAATTAGACTTACAATGAAAGAATTGAGAATCTGGCCAACTCAAGGAGAAAGTTACCCAAACAACTGCAAGCTTTAAGTTAAATATCCTTGCCAGAATACGTACTAAAAGTGAATAACGCTATAACTTCTCTCGTGCTGTTAATAAATTAATTTTGAAACCCATCAATTTTGCACGTTAGCTTTGTGTATGAACAAAATACGCTTTCAGTCCATTTCAATCGTGTATGCTTCTTATAGAGATTTCATGAAATCACAACACTCATGGAGCCTGTTTTCGATAATTTATAGTACTTCAAATGACCAGTGACATACGCTGTGAAAACTGATAAGCATGCAAAGCCTTGTCATCGAAATCTTTAATCTACTGCCAATGCTTTTGTATGATTTAATTATTCTTGTTGTTTAATTATTCTTGTTGTTCGTATGTTCTACTATGACAGCCTCTTGATCAGAGGCAGGATACGCACATGCATCGCAAGACTGGCACCATTTTTTTATATCAGCCCTGGCATTACTCCAGTAGAAACGCTCTCGAACTCTACGCAAAGTCTTCATTACTCCGAAAAAACCTCCAGTCGGAGTGCTATCTAGTTCTTTAAGAACGTTCGGGATCCGGGATCTTGGAAGAATCTGCCGCTATTAGAATTCCTTTCCATCATCCGATTCGAACTTCCGGTACAAAACGCCGTTGTAAAAAGAATTTTGATTATTGGGATATAAACGCACTGCTATGTCGCAATTTTATGACTTGCATGTTGTTAGACTTGAAAGAAAATGTAAGAGTTATTTATTGTTTGTCTGAATCCTACATTTTCGAATTTTCAAATCATTTCATTTTATTTATTTCTCTTAAATAAAAGAGAAAACATTGCAATGAAATTTATAATTGACTCAAGAAACGCAAATTTATATCAGGGTTTCATTTATGTATTTCATATTAAGTGAATTAATTAAAAATTTGAGCTTGAAATTTTTTTTTAGCATATCTGTACTGTGAAGTTACAAATTCAAGTTGTTTACAAGTTTAGAAAATCTCATTAGTTTTTTAAATACAATAAAAAAATACTAGAGTTCTATAACATTCAAGCTTTTGTTAAGATATTAAAATACACCCTCAAAAATAAACTACGTCTATTTTAAACATTTGAAGAAAAACTAATAGAGCTAATATTTCTCATTTTGTGTTGCTATTTATTAGCTGATGCACTTTAAATCTTACTTTATTGCCTAATGTTATATTTTTTATTTTTTACTTTATTGCCTAATATTATATTTTTTATTTTATATTTAATTCACAGTTTCAAGTTGCCAACAAGCAGTTTCAAGTTGCCAACTGATAATGGAATCAGGCACAATTTAACTGCGCATTCTAAATTTGAATTTCCTGAAAGCAATGTATATTAATACCTGTTTTATTAGTTACATATCATAAATATGAACTTAGTTTCACTGCTTATAAATGAAATCTAAGAGATTTATCTGAAAACATATTCAAAGCATGCTGCTGGGGATTTTATAAATGAGTTTATAAGAAAGAAATATATCAATAAAGCGTATTAATTACTTTTCTGAATTTTACGAATTGCAGATTTAATTTTGCATGCTTTTTATATTAATTGATAAGATATATCATAATTAAGGATAATTTTTAATTTGTAAGCTATGAATGAAAGATTTCTGATTTAGGGATTTTCTTGTGAATTTTGGATTTAATAAATGGTTTATAGAAAATTTGAAACGTTTGCCTATTCTGAAGTTTATTTCCCTTCACACTAAAATTCACACTCTGAATATTCCTTCATACTAAAATTCAGTACAGGTTATTCAATTCAGTTAAAAATTATTCCTTTACATTAAAATTCAATAGAAACAACTTTCTCTTATATTGTTTTCGTAATACTTATGTCAAAAAGATTTAGAAACGTACCTTTAAAGGGAAAAAACGGAACTGAAAAATCCTATTCTCTTGTTAGTTAACACTGCTATTCATATCGTTATGTTTATGTGAATAATAAGTTACAGAAATTAACAACAAAGACTGAGGAATTCAATTATTTTTGGCTCTGAAAGAAATATTCTTTATGTACCGTTAATAAAATTCTGACACATCTTGACAATTTAGAAAAAAAAAATGGGATAAAGATCTCATAGAAGCAGGTAACTGAAAAAATGAATGGCGCCCACCAGCGGCTGAGCAGTAAAATCGCTGAACACTGGGAGTTTCGACCTATTTTCGTCTTTTATGTCTATGTTTTTTTGTCTTTTTATTTCTACGTTTATGTTTGTTCCGACCTATTTTCGTCTTTTATGTGTAACGTGTATACGAGCCAGTTTCCCGTAAAAAGTCCTCCACGAAGGCATCCCTTCCCTTACTATACTTTGTATTAATAAACTAAACCAAACCAAACCAAACCAAACCTAAAATAATGAATGTAGACAATTCATACTGTGAGAAAAGACAGTCAGTTTGGATTACAGTTAAAATGTAGTGCTTCATGAAATGAAAAATATTTTAAATTCAACATATATAAACAAAGCAATGTATGTTCAGCAGAAGCACATAATGATATTTTACTATACATAGATTTAACAGGGGAATATTTTTATATAAATCTGTAGACAAAACTTCAAATTTAACACATGTATTTACAGAATTGTTTCATAGCAGATTGTTGAAAGAAAGAGGATTCATGCGAAATCTACTTTCTAAACTTAACAAGTTTTTTAAATACAGAAATAATTAAAATCAAGCAATAAACAGTTATTCATAATAATGCTTACATTATTAGGTCAATTAACTGTATACTGAAATAGCTTAGTATTCAGAAGTCAAAACAACAAAAATCAGCGTAATATTCTCAATATTTTCACAGGACTAGTTTCGATGGTTTTTACTGAACCATCATCCTCAGCTGCGAAACCGTAAATGAAGAAGATCGGAAATAATGATTAGATAAGATAAGAAATCTATCTTATCTTATCTAATCATTATTTCCGATCTTCTTCATTTACAGTTTCGCAGCTGAGGATGATGGTTCGGTAAAAACCATCGAAACTAGTCCTGTGAAAATATTGAGAATATTACGCTGATTTTTGTTGTTTTGACTTCTGAATTAGTTTCGTTCGGCGTGTTATTGTGTCTTAATTATAGCTTAGTATGTCTAAAACTTTTATTAATTTAAACTTAAATAAATTTAAGTTCATTATTCCCTTTATTCAGATGCTTCCAATAACAAATAAATAGGTAACTGTCAGAATTTAGAAAAACAGTGAATTAAAAAATTAAATAATATTTAAATAAACACAATGGTTCAATAAAACAGACTACATTTACAAAAAGGCGTTATAACAAGCATTTGCAACAATCCTAAGAAGGTAACTTACAAAACAAATACGGTATCAGTTTTGTAGTTCAACTTTTTTACGAGCGAAAGTCGCAAAAAAGGGCAGATTCCGAAGGTGATAAAGCATCACTAAAACGTTGCTATATATGACGTCGTTACAACCTAACATCCTACGTTTTCGCCACTAGAATGTGGTATGGAAATACGAGAAAACAACTTTGTGTAAAACAAAATGGTTACGTTAGGTTAGGTTATTCAATTATGGCAAAGCACACGAGGGCTATCTGCCTAAGGGGAAGGATGCCTTCGTGGAGGACTTTTTAAGGGGAACTGGCTCGTATACACGCTACACATGGGGAAAACCACGAAAACGCCCATGCAGCCAGGCCGTTCGCGGGATTCGAACCTCAGACCGAACTACCAGTGTTCAGCGTCTTTACCACTCGGCCACTGGTGGGCCCTAAAACAAAATGAAGGTAAAGACGTGAAATCGAGGTCTTCGCGACGGTCGCAAAAGCGTGGCGTTCCGCGGACATTTGGAGGAGCCTTACATCTGGGCGTCTTAAAAACGATATACATCTTTTGAAATTCATGCGCGACGAGATTGTTACGCCATTACAACTTGTTACGCGATCATGCTACTTGAGTATGGTGTGGTTTACTGCTGATTTCATTTTTAGTTCATTTTTCTTTGAACAGAATATTCCGGTGTTCCATCACTGGTGCCCGTTACTGTGAACTTCTTCAGCAGCAAGTCATTCTACAAGAACGAGAATGTTTACAGATTATTTTCTTCGTGCAAGATGGAACACTAACTCTACATTTCCGGCCTAGTGAAGGTAAAATGATAGGGTAATTTCGAGAAGTTTTCAGACTGCGTGGCTTCCTCGTTCTCCGGACTTCACTTCCTGTGACTTCTGGTTGCAGGGATTCCTGAAAGATAGTGTTTATAGAGGAAACATACGGACTAGGCCTGAAATTAAAGCAAGCATAACACGTAATGTTGTGCAACTGACTGAAAAACCCTTCGCGCTACTGTTAAACACGCTTTGAAAGTGTGATTGACGCAAACGGAATGAACATTGAACAAATGCTGTGACTTTAATAAAGTTTTGTGATTTTTGTTCTTAATGCGAACCCTTCTCATATGGTAGTCGAAATCTGAACTATTACTTTTTATTTCTATTTTCTTTTCCCCACAGTCCCTATAACGTACATACCATAACGAAATAGGTCTACCAAAATGAAATTACACAGATCTTAATAAAAAAATAGATAAATAAATTAAAATTACATAGCTCTAAATAGGCTAAATTTGACTACCCTGTAGAAAGCATAAATACGGAAAATATTTCATATAAGAGTTATCGTAAGCGAAAAAATCGTCACATACATAACAGACAAGCAGACATCATTGTAAAAATAACACATACGTGTTGTGGGAACCCTAATTCGTGCTCACTCACAGAAAATTCACTATCGACTTCTTGACCAAGAAAACTGCCGCCTTTACCTATGTAGGTTGGCGGAAGGAAAAAATAGTGAGTGCTCTTTCTTCCTTTTTTAGACCGAAGACATTACCTCTCTATGTATGTATATTGCAGAAAGGTAATAATAGAGAAAATCTTCCTAAAGTGAAAAACAAAATTGTCGGCATTCTAATTAATAGTCAACAGTAAAAACAAAAATACCGAAATGTTTTCAACAAATTTATTTCATATTTTAAAACTACATCAAAAATAACTACAGGAACCAGTAAAGAATTACATTTAAACATTAGTATTAAATGCATATATAGCTTTCATACATGAAACTGCAAGTTTTCAGTACCAAAAACATATTAACCTCAGCTTGCCGTCAAATACTAATCAATATTCATCAATATAAAATTAATAGCACCAACCTTTATTTATTACTATAGTCCTCGGAATATATTTTTTAAATTTTATACGATGCAAAAAACTGTTTTCTTGTGAAACATATCATTTACAAAATAAGTAACTGAAATACAGAAGCTCTTAATCTTTAAAAAAAAAAAAAAAAATTTAGACCAGTATAAAAATACTTTATATTAATTAAAACACTTTTTACAAATATAAAAATATATATCGTTGATACGTACCATTTAACGACAGCATAAGATAGCTGCAGGCGAAATCAGACAGTTCTTTCAGTACACAATATTAATTAAACTAGTTCTTCTCAACCTTCTAGCTCTCAAGGAGCTCTTGAAAATATTAAGCCTCCAGAAGAAGGTTCTAAAAAAAATTACCGTGTCTATAGATAATGGCCCTACAGAATATAGTGTAAGCTATTATAAATCTATAGATAACGACACAACAGAATTTAATATAGGAATAGACTGATAGTTACTAATGAATTATAATGTAACAGTGAATAAACTGCTAATATAATAATCAAACAGTAACTGTCAGCCATTTTTGAGGGTGGAATCTAACTTTATATCTATTTGTTTTGATCAACTTATAAAGTCTAGGTTTTTAAATGGTTCCTTTTTTACGTGAGTATAGTAGACAGAATATCCGTTCATTTGTTCCTTTGATTAACATAAACAGTGAAACCTCCCAAGACAAAAGTATCTGTTCAATAATTAACTTTACACGGAACTAGACGTTATGGGTCCAATCCAACTACTTTTTTCTCTTTCTCCTATTATGATTCATGGTAGAACTAGGGTTTCATAGAAGCCCTGACTTAAACAGAGAAATGAATTTATTATTGCAGAAAGGTCTGTAAAAAAGCCTTGAAGTCAACATCTTTCTAGTTTCACTTCAGTTAGAATGTTATACAAAATATAAAGTGATTAATATCTATAAAAGAGGGCTTTCAGTCACAGAAATTTGAGTCTTTTGAATACAAAAAATTAAACACTAAACTATCTATAATTAACTTTTTTAATGTGCAAAACACGAGATTCCTAGTTTCAAAATTAAAAAACATTAAAATAAATACTACTAGTATAAATAACAAATAAATCCAAAAATTCATCTTTAAATCTGACATAAATCACAAAAAGTAATACTGAGAAATGATACATTATTTCAATATTTTTAATAAAAGCATAAAACAGCTCACAGTTATGTTGGAAGATCTGGTCATGAACACAGAATTAAAATAAATAATAGTTATCTAAGTTAGTACCAAGCAAAGAACATTAGAGCTCTGGTTTCCTGTTTACATTATAAAAAAAGCTCTATTTTGAAATATTTCTTAATTATTAGTCGTTATTTCAAAGTATTACAACATTCAGGTGTGAAAGACTAGCAATGACCTGCATCAAGCAAGACAGTATGAAAGCAACAGAAACATTCATTTATGTGTTTGCTTCATCACAACTAATTATCACAATTTCAAACAAGCGTGGCTACACTTGAATGACATTTGGAAAAAATATTTATGATGGAAATAGCAGCAATATCAACAAAATTTTATTCATTCACCCATTTACTCTTTCAGTGAGGCAGCTAAACTGTCAAATCTATACATAATTAAATTCTCAAAAATAAAAAAAAATACATTCTTTAATATCAAACAGTTTTAATAACAAAGTCTTAGCAATATAATGTTTTGTTTTTTACTTTGTGTTCCTCTACCAATCATACGAACAAAAAATACTCCCAAAATATAATCTTTTGAACAACACAACCTCTGAAAAGTATTTCCTGCCAATTTGCCTAATGATTCGTTTGACATTTAATTCACAATCATATAGTATATATATTAGTTCAGAGCTCAAAACTGCAAAAACAGATTTCATCCTCAAAACGGCAAGTTTTGAGGACGAAATCTAATAACATCTTTTAACCACATTTACAAAACAATAACTGGTAAACCAGCACTCATTAAAAAAGAATAGGAAGGAGAGAGAGATATATATTCTATTTATGAGACCTTAGTTTGGCTAGATGGCGAAAATACTAACTCTCCCATTACTAAACTCGTTTTTCATATTAAATAAAATATCCTTGCAATTTTTGCTTCATATTAACACCCTGCATCAAATTATAAGCATTTTCCATATATATATATATATATATGTAGAAATATAGATGTTACCTTTTATTTAAGCTATGCACTTAACACCTTGAATGCCCAGTAAAAAATTAATATGGTTAACAATAGATTTATATCCATCAAATGACTAGTAAAATTTAAAGTTTTAGTCATCCACGAATATAACGGAAATATACTACATACATTAAAGCAATCAGTTTCCTATGCTAAATCATTCTGGGAAGATATATAATAGTAACACATGCTAACAATTCATTTAAAGTAGAGGTGTTTAGTATAAATGAATACACTGTTAACCTTTACCTATGCAATTTCAAAGTCCTCCAAATAGCAGGATTATTCATAGACACCAAACTAAAATCCACAGTTTGATTGTCAGAAGACTAGGAAGAAAAAACAATAAGAATATGCATGTTTTGTTTTTGTTATTTACCACCACTCATATCTCATTTAACAAAGCCCCTAGGTAAAAACTTACCTAGCGAGCAAATTTGGATATGTGGCACTGAATATTTTTTTTTTAAATTATTTCAAGTTAATTTGACTGGCATATAGTGATCCCATGAAATACAATTGACATATTAAAATATTTTACATATTAAATAACTTTGTTATTTACTTAAATTTGAAAAATTTTGATGAAAATACATAGCTTCGATTTCAAAAAGAAAGGGGGGAAAGACCCTCAAATCTGAAACAAATTTCATTCACTGACTGAAATGAGTGCTAAGCATTAAATATCCTCACATCCACAAACTAACAAGGTACACCAAGTATCCTACAATTACTGCATATTTTATGAAATTTCCTGGATCCAAAATAGACTTAATAAATAGTAATGAAAATTTGATTTTAAGCAAAATTCTACACAAATAATTTCTTCACTTTTAACAGCAGATAAAAAATACTCCGAATTCAGTTTTAAAATGAAAAATTAGCCTAAATTTACAAAAAAGCATTAAAAAATACTCAGATTCCAATTAATAATATAAAACACTTGACTTAAAAAATTAAACTGTTCAACTGCTGCAGTTGCTATTCTCATACAACTAATTAACAACTAACTGACACTACAGCTTTGGTTAACTGAATTAAGGTACAAATACACAGAGGTAATGAAGACATTATAGACAACTCTAGGAAGAAAACAACAGAAAAACCCCCAACGCAGCTATCCTCCCCATTCATCACTTGTTGATGCAAAATCAATTTACATATTATTGCATAACTTATTAGAATCAGTTGTCACTTGAAAGGAGTACTAAACTGAATTTAATCAAACATAAAATGCCTCGTGAAAGGACTACTGAACTGCAAAAAGCAAACACAGTAAAATTAACATAAAAATTATTATACATGGTAAAACCATTTAAGAATTTTAAAAAGAAAGAAAAAAAATCAGTGTAAAGTTCTTTTAATTAAAATTATGAATACAGATTTTCTCTCTCAAATCCAATGTCTTACAGTGAGGTAACTCTTATAATCCAACATGCTTCGAACCTGCCACCATAAATTTGTGGATCTGCCATTAGGTGTTGCTGTTAACAGCCATGTTCTAATTCAAAATCTGTTTACACAGCAACTACATATTTTTGATTAAATATTTCTTTTAATTTCTCATATTAGCAGTAGCACTGCTTCTCAAGATGTCACTTAAAAGATCATGAGGTGCAAAAGATAAGAGCTAGTAATAATAAGCATAAGGTTTTCTAAAGGTAGAAAGGTGAAGTTATGTCTACAGAATGAGTTGGGAAAGCCTACATGTCAGGTAAGTGTTTGCTGAACAGTGAACTTTCAGTTAACAGGAGGAAGACTAACCTGGTTCTCTCTTAAATAAAAAATAATAATAATAATAAAAAATTTTTAAAAAGTTTGTTTACTGTGCAACAAAAGAAAATTTATTGTCAAAAACTAAATTGTACATGAAAATGCAAAACATAAAAGTGTGTGGGATAATACTAGTGATAGCAGATAATATAATAGCGTTTGAAACATTTCCTTACCTGCAATAGCTTATAATTTAATTGTACATAATTCGGAATATATAAATAGTGCTAAATCATCTTTTAAAAGTAAGTTGCTTAGTCATAAAAATAAATACAGTGTACAATTTTTTGTAAATCTGTAAATAAATTGCATCTATGATATTCTCTCTTCTGCATTGGCTCCTATGAAAATGCCACAGCAATGTAAATACTGTCCTTTTTGTTTTGAAAACTGATTTAATTTATGTAACCAAATGAATTTTTCTCCAGAATAAGCTGCTTTTTTTAACTACCCTTAGATTAACCAAAATTTTGGGTCACCCATGAATGTGATCCCCAGTATTAGCCCAATAACTGAAGAGTTTAATGTGAGTAGTTCCCCTATGAACTTAATCTGTTTTCTCTGGTTCAGTAAGTTCATGGCCCAGAATTGCCAGACTTAGGAGGCACAATCTGTATTAATATAACTTATAAAAACATGTCCATTTTTCAGAGTTAAATTCATTTTTACTTAAAAAATTTTAGCAACTATATATTTTGCAGAAATATTCTTAAACATGAATTAAGTTATAAGGAATTTTAATATTCTGAATGAAACTGCACAGAAAATATACAAGAAGAATTTCTCCTATTCACATATTAAATCAAACAAAGCACAAAATCATGCTTTATTTTATAATAAATAAATATTCATATGAAACAAGCTGTATGCATAAATTTTGCACAATACTGAAGGTTAATTTCTGCTGTATCATAAATTTGTTTCCCATTTAAAGAATAATCACAAAAATGCTATTAATTATTTTGAATGATGAAGTAAGCTCCTGAGAGACACAAATGCTTTTCTTACTAATGTGTATACCTCTCTCTTATAAACTGTTAAAATTTGTATTCTAACACTTCCCAAAATCTGTAACATACTTGCATATGCATGTTAAATAGGAAATATACATATTCATATGACATGAAAAGACTAACATATCATGAAAGCCGCCCAGCCATGATAGTAATTAGGGACGTTGACTGCTACACCGAAGGGCCTGGGTTTGAATCCCAGAGTAGACATGGATGTTTGTAAATGTATAGTGTCTGTGCTGCATGAGGATACTCTGAATATGCAGCAATACGAAAGTCCTCTCGACAGGTTGGTGGTAGGGGAAGATGGGTGGGAGACCCTCTGACCTGTCCCCCCTGGGGTGCTCTCCATCAGAACTGGAGGCGGAACTGAGAAAATTCATACTGTCACCTGTATATTGCTCAAAGCTCTTGCTTATAACGGGTGAGTTGTTATGCTCCACCCCAATTTTGATCGAAAACACTCAGGGAGACAGTTCGAGGATCTCTCATCCCCTATTCTCCTACAATTAAACAACACGGTAAAGCTTCAGTATGCTGTGTAGTTTGAATACCCCCTCCCACATATACACCTGCAAACATCCATGCTTTTATCGGGATTCGAATCCAAGCCCAAACATACAGCAGCCAGGAATACTAACCATTATCAACAACATTAATAACTTCTAGACAATATCACCCCCTCAAATACAGTGGCTCTTAATCACATATAACAAAACAAAATTACATGTTGTGAAACTTAAATTCATCAGATATGGTATTCAAAAATAAGCAAACAAAAAGGCTACTTTGTTTAAAAAATAAAAAACTTAAAAACATTGAGTAAGAAATCTGTCAACTCATGCATAAAGAATTTTTGTTCCTTTCCCTTTCAAACAAAATAAAAAGGTAGTTAAAAAAATTAGCATTTTTGCTTTTTTATGTAATTTGCTTCCATAAATTCAGAAAATTTGGATTAAAAAGAACCAGCATACTTTCTAAATTTGAATTTTCTTGAAATGTTAGTCTGGCTGTCAAAAAATTATTTCTATAATGCAAGTATTGTACTAATATACTGCACTATTATTGCTGCAGTATGCTGCTGGTACACTGTTATTGATTCTCAAAATGGTTTCAATCATGTAATATTTAGGAACCAATTATTTAAATTTATTTGTAAAATCAAATAGAAAAGCATGCAAGAGCTATCTGCCTATGAGGAAAAATGCCTTTGTGAAGGAACTTCTACAAAAAATTGGCATATATTGATATCAAATATGGGAAATCACAGGAATACCCATGTAGCCAAACTGTTTGTAGGGATTCAAACTCAAATCATAATTACCAGCATATAGTGTCTTATTCATTTGACTCCTGGTGAATCCTGCTTTTTCATAAAATAAAAATAAACACAGCATAAATATAGCTTCAAAACTAATTGGATAATACTTAATTGCAAAGGAAACAGAGATTTAGAATGAACAATGCAGAAGGTGAACATTTAGAAAAAATGGATGTATATCCTAGAACAATTTATTTCCTTACAAACTTTTACACTCAATACTTGAAATAAGATGAAATAGTGATCTCTGCAATTAAAAAATTGTTTTACATCAACTATCAGAAAGTGTTAAAGTACTTTAACACATTGAAATAATTATAGATAATTCGATTATTAGAGATAATTAGATTTGTGATAATTAAGAGATAATTAGGTAATTAGAGATTAGGCTTTCAGATACTTTGAGAAGAAGTACTTCTTTTATGTAACAATACATATAGAAAAAATACTGCATTACAAAATGATGTAAAAATAGCATGTTTACAATGCATCCAACAAGCTAAAATCAAGATAGAAATTCATAAGCAATTTTTTCCAACAGCTGAAAATGAAAATATTTGCAACCTATTCAATACATATCCATGAAATTTTACTAGTTTTGTTACAGGCAAATAGTTCTACAATAAAATAAAATTTTAAATTCTTTAACAATCTGAACATTTACTCCAGATACAGTTATATTTATGAAACATATTTTGTTTATTGAATAACCATTTTTTACATAATTTTGTTAATGTTTAAATGGAAATATATGCTAAAAAATATCAATGGAAAATGAATTCTGAACCTATTAAAAATTACAACTCAGTATAAATAAATATCTATAAAATACATTTAGATCACAAATCAATGAGAATAAATCTATGCAAACTGTACAACATTTTTTACAAAATGAAATTATACAGTTTGCAATTCTAAATGACATATATTTTTTATATCACAAAAAGTTAAAATACATTGCATCTTCAAAAAACCTACATCTTGTCTAACTTCTCCAATGTAATAAAATTCAATAAAACTGAAAAAAAAAACTTTTCCATGGATGTATAATATAGTTTCAACCTTATCATCATAACTTCAATAATGCAGTTTAAAAACATGAAGGTCAGTTTAATAACATGCAAGCTTCAGATTAATAATATGAAATGTCAAAAAATTAGAAATAAAAAAGTTGCAATGTGGAAAACTAATGCAAAACAACACATATTTCCACTTTAAGTGGATTTAATGAACTACAAAAGCTACAAAAGTTGGACAAGAATATGGAAAAACCTCATAAAATGCAAGTTTGAACTAAAATGTTTACTCTTATAAAAGTTATTGGCGGCGCTGATATGTTTGCTCACTAACGCTGCAGAACATCCTCAATATATTACAAATGTCATTTATTATTGAGACAGCATTCTGTGCAATTGAGAGTGCATCATGTTGGACCTAAATGAATTTGAATGTGGGCAACTTGTTAGGGCTTATGTGGTGGGTGCTTCCATAACCAGGATAGCTTAAGTGTTTGCTGTTTCAAGAAGAACAGTATCTAAGATTTTTAACTTATACAGGAAAACCGGAATAACCGCATCCACTAAATCACAGCACGGACAAAAAAGTGTGTTGAGTCATTATGACAGACAGTCACTGAAGAGGACTACAGCCACAAGTGACTGAACTGAATGTCAAACCCTGTCAGCAAAAAACAATATAAAGAGAGCTCCAAAAACAGGGTATTTTGGGGTGAAATGAAATTAAAAAGCCACTCATCAGTAATTAAAATGCCAGTAAGAGGAGAAATTGGCACAAAAAATCATAAAACCTCGACTGTGGAGCAATGGAAAACAGTCACTTGGTCAGATGAGTCTTGCTTCATACTGTTTCCGACTTCTGAGAACATTTATGGCTGATGAACACCATCCCAAATGTATGATAGAGACTGTTTGCTAGCGAGAGTGAAATATGACATGAGTTCGGTCATGGTTTCAGCAGCCATATCATGATATTCCATGGGATCCATCATTACTCTGCAAGGTCACATTACTGCCAAGGATTATGTGATCATTTTGGCTGATCACATCCATCCCATGGTACAAATGTTCCTCCCCAATGGTGATGGCATATTCCAAGATGACACAGTTCCTTTTCACTCAGCTCACATCATCCAGGACTGGTTTCCACTTCCATGAGGGTGAACTTTCACATCTATCATGCCCACCAGAGTTACCAGATATCAATATTATTGAGCCTTTGTGGGCTATTTTGGAGAGATCTGTATGAGCACTATCCACTGCCATCATCGTTGGCTTTACTTGCCAATGTTTTACAGGAAGAATCGTACAAGATTCCCTGCAAAACATACAAGACCTTTATTTATCCATCCCGAAATGACTGCAAGCTGTTTTCAATGCCAATGGTTTTCCTATACCATTTTAGTCACAGCAACACGTTTTTATTTCTGTATTTCCATATTTTTGTCTAACCCCTGTAATACAGTACTACTATAATCATTACAAAAATTCATAAAATACTTATGATCAAAATGAAATGCAAATGTAGGTATCTGCATCACACTTTTTAAGATTCCCATTAAAATAAAAATTACATACTATGAAACGTAAATCTTCATACATGCAGCAATACTTGTATTAATTATATGCAGCACTTTGATTACAAAATAGCCCAAATGAAAAAAGAAAGAGAAAGAAAAAGAAAAGGAAAAAAAGACATGCATTTAAATTGCACTCCACAGTCATACTGCATTTAAAACCTAAAGTCAAATGTAACTAAATTAAAAGCAACACACAGGTATAATTAATATTTATTTTGAAACAATGTTCCATTGGAAGCAGTTAAGTTCTCTGCTTATTTTCTTCAACATTTTATTCCGATGAGAATCACTTACTGTTGCATTCTTTTTGTTAAACATTCCCATATTTTTAATATAAAAAGCATATAAAAATAAAGTCAAGAATTTTGACCTCCTAAAACTCCAGGACCTATCTTGGGTTCAACAGCTACATTGGCTCGGTCCCTTTTCTCCAATCTATTTACATTTTTTAATTAAAAGTTTGTACATCTGACTGGGTAAAAAAGTAATTTCCATAACGTCAGCACTTTTATCTTCAATTTGTTTTAAACTGGATCATGAGAGATAAAAATTCCAAGTGTCATGTCTATTTATTGAGATTTCACACTCCCTTTATCTCTAACGCTATGTCTTGTTTTTTCAAGAAATAAAACTATATCAAATAATCTTTTTAAATACAACAATTTTTATTTTTTCATTTTGCAAATTATTTTGTGTTTTTCTCTACATTTAAAGAAAGCACTCCATTATTTATGATCCAAGTATTTGCAAAGTAATGAACATTCATACATGTGACCAAGAATGTTTTATGTTTATCACAACCTTGAAGCTTGTACAGACAGGCATTTTCCTATTTTAATTGGGCGGGACAGGAGATACCAGTATGGCTAATAATTATGGTTTAACAAAGTTGATCCAGTTAAATGCAAATAGTTTTTCAGTTATTTATATTAAAATACCTTGCCCACGATTATTTTGAAGTCATAAGGTCATTTTCGGCTCCAGAAAGTAGAGGACTTTGTTTCAACCTGAAATTTGTCAGCATATCAAAAAAAATTTTGAAATTTTTCCACCATTTCTCTAATATATAAGAAAATGCAAAAATTTTAATAGCTTTTAATCTACCACATATTTAGAAATTCTAAAAGATAAATATCACAAAATCAATACACAACAGTAAATAATTTAGCCGCAAAATATGAAAAAGCATACTTCTACAGCAACAACCAGCATGTATATTCTTCTCTTTAAATCGAATCTACTTTTTAGTTTTCAAAATTTTACAGACTGATTAGAGAAGTTCTGCCTGTCTCCCCCTTGTACTGTTACAGAAATTACAGAAACTATGTGATTAGTCTTTGTACAAAAAACCAGCAGACACACACTGCCTGGGATACAATTAATTTATTCCAAAGGAAAAAAAAATATGCAGATGGCACAGATTTTTAAGTGTTGGTCTGCTTAAAATTAAATTACATCAACAATCAGCATTACAATTCTCTAAGCTTTGCACTTATCCTAGAATATACACTACCCTGGGCTGAATATTTTTTCTGGAAAAATTTTTCAGAAAAAAACTTACAGAGCAAAGATAGAGAAATTCAAATCAATGAAAATTATGAGGGAGGGAAAATAAAACAGGGGTAATAAAATATGCATCATTAATTACTAACACAAAATTTTGACTTATGATGTAGAAAGAAATTATCTCCTGAAAAGCACACCCACATTCCCATAAGGTGCCAACTAATCAATAAATTAGAAAAAATTATTAAAATTATAAACACATATGGATGTTTAGAAAAAAACTTTTTTGTTTCTCTCCATCAGGGCATATTGTTTCTCTTTACAGTTCATACATAACAGCAAATTAATTGAGTTAACATTACTTTGAGGGTTATAAAATAGTCTAATTTGCCGATATGTTTCATGTTAAAAAATACAGATAAAAATAGGAATGTTAAAAAATATTCATTATTTGTATACAAATGATGATGGTTATAAATTAATAAACAGAAATATTATAACTATATGTACACGGACCTATATGAGCACAATGGCTCAGAAACTGTGTACAATTAGCTTATGTAAACAAAAATGCACATATGATGCCTCAATTTTACAGTTTGATTTATTTTACACTTTGATATTTGTGACTAACAGATATAAATTAATGACACACAAAATATTGGGACCAAGTTAAATATCAATATATAGCACTTATGACCTTGTAAAAGAAAAACAACAATGCCAAAGCCATCTTTGGTTTAAATCCATTATAGTGTATATATTTTGTATCCAATCTTGGCACAAGAATTTCATTTCATGCATGTTTTAATTCGAAACACAGAGATTTTTTGCAGCACAAAGTCTCTAAATTGCTACTTTCTCCAATGTCGATTAACGTTGATCCTACAAGAATTAAAAACATAGGTTATTATACCAATATCAATTATGTAATATCTGTTTAATGCCAGTTACAGCACCAAATGTTTTCCACACACACATGTCATAAAACAATAATTAAAACAAAACAGGCACTCCAGTTAAAGTAAGTTTCAATGATTTGAAAGTTTTCTAAGCATAAGATATTAAAATTTTAAAAATAGTAACTTACCTGTTTAAACATCTGGTAAAATATCTGGATGCAGGTATGTCATTAGCTCTTCATCATTATTCACAAAGATAACTTTATTAGCTGTATTGTCATCAAGCCTTAAAAGGAAATATATAAATATATATATACATGTATGTCACAAGAGTGGAAATTTATCAAATTGTAGCAATCAATTAAATAACATACTGTACAATAGAGCTAAAGGGTACAATATCTGTAGACAGTACATTTCAAGATCCATAAGAATTACATGAAACCACAGATAACATGTAATGCTGCAAACAAGGAGTTTCAAAGAGGTTGCATGTCTAAGTAGCTTGTTTCTAGATCCATGGCTTCAAATTAACAAATTAATCAAATAAGTTTCCAAGTATGATAATTTTTGTTATGTGATATCTTTTGTTAGAAATACACAAAACTGAATTTTTTTACACAGGTAACACTGAAAAAGGTATCAAAGAGGGTCCCCCCCTTTTTCTGAAGAACCAGCCAAAAACAATATATTCAAAATAACAGATTTTTAATCAAAGTTTTGAGAAGACCATACATAAACTTAATTATCCTAAATTTCAGTTCTCAGTCAAGGGTATTACTGGTGTGACTTCATTCAGGCAACTGGTGGTTTGGTTACATGTTGTTTGGGTTGTGTACACAACTGCCACATTGGACACAAATGTATTTATTATAAACCTATGAGAGGCTTAATATCAAAAGACTACTAACAATATAAATAACAAATTAATAATCAATATTTAAATGCATAGAAACATAGTTATTATCCTCAATATGTGAAGAGCTTGCTAGCCGCAAGAGTCCTTCTAGTTGAGAGTTTCAGTCTTTTGATGTACTTGCTTCATCTGATGTAATTTGAAGACTGAAGTAGTCACTCCCTTTTAGTTCTTCTGACATATTTTACGTCTTATGATCTGTTACAGCTGAAAATGATAGCAGAAGAATCATTGGTTGATCAGCCTCCTGAAAACGAGAGGTTCTGATGATAGAATGGTGCAGATTGTTAAAATCCTTTGACATTGATCGTGAAATTATAATTTTTGCAATCTCATGTAGAGATATTACTGAACAATTTATTGCTTCTATAATGTCACAGCATGTCATCTCACACTTCCTAACATTCAACTTGTCTGGTAGCAACTTTTAGATTGCAACTTGTGAGGAGACCACATACATCAATTTCTTACCTCTGTGTGGCCCACTAGACTGTTCCAACAGGACACATCTTAAGTTTCGGATTCTAAATTTCTAAAAGCTAGCTTTTATGCTAAAAAAAACACACATGTAGAGGTTTTAAATTGAAAAACATTCATATTCAAAAATATTCTCATAGACTTTTATACCAGCTCTAAAACATGCTTCATTGCAAGTAATTGTGGTTGAAATTAGCATTCTGTTCCCCCATCACCACCACCTTTTCAATTTTAGGCCCCTTCCTTTCTCATAAATATAGGCATATGTAAAAAGTTTAGGTTCTTTTTTTTTTCCTCCATGTAATCAAAATTGTCACGATCCAAAACCTACTTTGATTCCTTACGTAGAAACCAGGAGTCTGCTACTCAGCAACTACAACTATTTAACCATGCTCTTGTATAACAGGGATCCTAAATCAGTGTGGAATCTTCCCCCTTCCCCAAAGTTCGGAAATGTAATGCTTTCTCGGGTCAGGAATTCAAAAACTTCAGATTTGTGGATTCTAATAACTGTAATAAAGGCTAACAGGTAATGTACACATAACTTTTAAAAAGCAAAACCAAGAAACAGGTTTCACTTCTAAATAATCAAGCCACGAAATTATTTTTTAATAAAACATAGACATCACAGATCCAGTACAAATCTGTTATTACACATTCACTCCTTTACAATTATGTTATTTTCTCATGCCTTTCATGTAACAGTATGAATGCCACTACAATCCTTCTTCTGCACATGCTCCCTTTTCTCAAAACAGGGCAATATGACATCATTCATACTCGTGCCTGCCTCTGCCCTTGTTGTTATTTTCTTTTTTGATTTTCATAATTTAGGTTGTGATGATTTTTTTTCATTGTTTGAACAGCATTCTTACGATTTTGGTAATAAACAAGCAAAATGCGAAAAAAAAATGACACCCACAAGAAAAATATAAACAAAAGAGAAGTGCAAAGAATTGAATATTTTTTTATACATCAGCCTGTAAATGTCAGCTTTCAGAATATACGATGACAACATTGTTTAGACAGAGTTGACTAGATAAAAATGCAAGAAACCCCTGAGTGAAAAAACGAAATTACTTTGTACAGACATTACGTTATTTCGAAGCAAGAGAGACATGAAAAATGAGCAACGCCTTCACCAGGAATCGAACCACCGACCTCTTGGTTACGGGTCTAGCATGCTGACCACTACACCACGAAGGCATGGGAAGAAGGCGGAAGAAGTACCCTGTATACTGCCCCTTTTAAAGGCCGACTGGGGATTAAGAGCCCCAATCGCCAGATCCTGGTGGTGGAATAGATCATCCACCCCCTTTTTTAGTTCGGGCGCCACTGTAGAGTTATCAGGATATTTTGGGAGCAGAATTATGAAAAATGAGCAACGCCTTCACCGGGAATCGAAACACGGACCTCTCGGTTTACGCGTCGAGCGTGCTGACCACTACACCACGAAGCCATGCGAAAAAGGTGGGAACAGTACCTTATATACTCCCCCTTTTAAAGGGTGACTGGGGATTAGGGGCCCTAATAGCCAGACCCTGGTGGTGGAGAATCGTTATCCAACTACGAAGGGATGCAAAGAAAGCGGAAAAACTACCTTATATACTCCCCCTTCTAAAGGGCGACTGGGGTTTTGGGAACCCAATCGCCGAATCCTGGTGGTGAAGAACCATCACCCACCACCTTTTTTAATTTGGGCACCAGTGTACAGACATTAGGTTATTTTGAAGCAAGAGAGATGAAAAATGAGAAACGCCTTTGCCGGGAATCGACCCACGAACCTCTCGGTTACACGTTGAGCATGCTGCCCACTACACCATGAAGGCATGCAAAGAATGCGGGAAAGATAACTTATAACTTTCTAAACAATCTAATACATAAAAATCTAGAAAGAACAGCATCTATTTTAGCAGTTTCTACGCATTGCTCTGGCAGCATTTCTTGTCACTGTACATTTCAAGTTCTCGTATGCATACACATATATTTTATCACATTTGTATGTTTTATATGTGGCAGCCCATCAAAAGAAGATGCGATTTATAAATTCAAAATGCCTTTACAATTATTATTATAATGGAGATGAAAGACCGTGATGTGTTATTTGTATCAAATTTTTCACAAATGATTCCATGACTCTAAAAAAGGTGAAGCAAATTTTGCAGAATGTTTACCCTTAGCAGCAGAAAAAAGTCCAAAAATAATCTTAAAATCTCGAGTCTCTTAGCATCTTTAAAAATTCCTGGAAAATAATTCCTTTAAAAATATCGAACTCAATTCAGCAGAGGCTGAAATCTTTTTTTAATTTGAAGCAAAAAGTTATGAAAACATAGCAATTAAGATATCAAAACTAGAAAAAAAACACAGAACTGGGCAAACTTTGATCAAGTTGCACATTCTCAAAATGGAAGAAACCATAATGAGAAATGGACTGAAACAGAATTTTTTGCAGTTTCACTATCAGACAGTACTGTTCAAAGGAAGATCAGCAATGACACCATTGATGTCAAAGATCGCATTATAAAATAGATCTGGCTATATGGCTTATTTTCAGCCAATTTGATTTAACTGATTAAAGTAGCTTTCTGTTAAAAGTTGCTGGTGTTTGTAAAACTTTTTTTACATCAGTCTGCAGTGATATCTGCCATAAAACTTCTGGCAGCCCAATAAAATTTAGCCTTGGTAAAGTTATCAGAATTAAAAGTCATAAAATCAAGTGCAGTGCAAGCTGCCAAATGAAGACATTTCATGGTTTCACCCGATAGACAAAGACAGACATCATCAGCAACTACACCAATGCAGGGCAAGTCTTTATATAGAAAGTCATGCCCTGTCGAGAGTCAAAAATTTGCTGTTAAAAATGGCACAAGGCATGTCCATTGGGATAGGCGAAAATGCAAAAGTATTCCACACTTTATCAGTTGAAAGGAGTTTATACTCTTGTTTTAAGAGTTGGTCCACTTTCTTCTTTACCTTAGAACTAAACTGATGGCTGGATAGAGGAATATGTGGCTGGTTAGCTTACAGCCATTTTAGCCAAAAAATGGGCTTCTTTGTTTCCACGCACCCTACAGTGGCTGGGAATCCATTGAAAGACAAGCTCCCGGCCAGAAGCAATTGCTTTGGATATATTTATCTTAGTCTCTTCAACAAGAAAGTAATCACTAGGTGTATAGGAGACAGCTGCCATAATTGCAGCCCGGGAGTCAACACAAAAAATATACTAACTACAAATATAGCAACCTTGCTGAAGTTAGTATCAAGTCCAAGAAGATTTAAAATTGTTTTTCCCATGGAAAAAATCTCTGCATCGAAGTTAGAAGCATTAAGACCAACAGCACAGGATTCTTCAAAATATCCTTCACAGTAAACCCCAGCACCAGTATTTTCCTCACATGCAGAGCCATCAGTATAAATGTGGATTCACTCAGAGCTAGGGTTGTTTGTACCTATAGCTTCTAAAGAAAAAGCTTTAAGAGCATCAGGGAACTGCATCATATTTCTTTTCAGGCATACCAATGGCAAGATTATAAGCGGGAGCTCTAATAGTAGGAGATGAGAAGCCAAACAGGAAAGGGGGGAGTAAAGGAGTAAAGTAGGCATGATGTTATATATGATAGATTTCCTCAACACAAGAGATAAATGATTTGTGTGTTTTCAGTTTAGGGGTGGAGAGGGAGTACTGTTTCCAATGTTGCAAATTCAATCTTTTACATTTATGATGGAGTTTTAAAGCCTGCTTTTCTTTTCTAAATTTTAAAGGCTAAATGTCAGTCTGAATCTCCATGGCAGCGACTGCAGTGGAACCAGCTGCATCAGTAATAATCCTAAGTGCCTTATTTTGCGTCAAGTGAATATCTTCTTGACAGGTACTAGAGGCAGTAGCTTAAGTTCACTCTCATACTCCAAAACAGGCCTGACATAAGTTTTATATGTTTAAAAGGATATCAGTCAAGGAACCCCAAGAGATGCCGGACAATCTTTTTAGAAGTTTGAGTCTGCTATTTTCCTTATTAGCCATCTCATCCGTGTCTTCTCCACAAGAGCTTATTATCAAAGAAGAGGCTGAAGTAGAGAAAAACATGCACTTGAATTAAACTTTTATCACGATAGAAAATGTTGATTTGGGAATGTTTTGTTGATAACGTGAAAAGCTGGCACACTGTTTTTCCAAGGTTAACAGTTACAAGATTTTCGTTGCACCAAGTCTCCAAGATCTTTAAAGCATCATTTTTAATAAGATCGTCCATTTCTAACCAAAGGTTCATTTTTTGTTTCATTTTGTTCATTATTTAAGTAAGGGAGAAAACGATGAGCATGGATACCATCTCTTCTGAAGTCCAAAGCTGAAACAAAATCTTTAAAACACTTTCTTTTGCTTCTTTAATAGCGCTCTTAAGGACTGCATGTGAACGACAAAGAGTTACATTTGATTTTAAGTCACCCAGAAACTCAGCTTGTAAACAGGCATCATCATGTTTTTACTTCAGTTCAGATAACTCAGCAGATCAGAAAGGTTTATAATTTCTCATTTTTCCTGTAGGAACTGAAGCTTGGGCACAAACACGAATAGCCTCTGTGATAAAGTCACTACTTTTATCCAGTTTTAAAAGTCAAGTTTATTCACATCAAGAAGTTTGTCAGTCAAATGAGCATACTTTAGCCAACCAGCCTTTTTTAGATTCCATCTAGGAAAAGGATTTCTATCAGTATAAGAGCGCTGGGAATCAAGGGTGCGAGTTATCATCAGGATTTTATGCCATATCCACTACACGACTCCAGAAGGTCAAATGTAATTTTTTTCAAGAAGTTAATGTGCGAGAAGACAAGATTAGGGTTTGTCTTTTTACCTTTAATAGACAGAATAGTATATCCTTTTAGACTTGTGAAGATCAAGGAAGTCCTCCAACGCCCTACCAGGAGGGTGTGATTGCTTGTAACCCAATCTGCAGAAGTGGCAAATGAAGTCCCCAACAATAACAGTGTTTCTATCAAGAGAATTTTCCAAAATAGAGATATTAGGTACATTACCAGGAGGGTTTTAACCAAGTTCACAGCGATCAAAGTTCACAGTTTAGTTCACAGCGATCTCTTCCATATGCTTAACTCAACTGCCTGTAATTTGTTGGCTCGCATTGAGTGAAGGATTTTGAAAGTGCAAGTATTAGTACTTTTAATGCCTACAATAATACCGGAGGCAACTTGACAGGATCTTGGCCAAGTATAATGATTAAAGTTTTTGCATTTGAAATATTTTAGGTCACATTTCTCTCCAGCTGCAACAGTTTTAAATTTAGTAAATTTTGTACTAGACAACCCACCCACATTCCAGAAAAAGACTGAGAAGGCTGCCGCATTCGAGCCCTGAGAAAGACTATTTCTTGACTTGAAAATACGCATAATTCTCTTGCGGCCGCACTGACGAATGCTGTAACTCATTTAGCACTATCCAGGAGACAAGTGTAATGTGAGTAACACTACCTCCCTATTTGTAAAACATGCTTTCCAGCTTCATTTAAAGAGCAGTTTCCATTTTATTCACCCTTGGAAACCATTAACAAGCTGGATATTTTAGAAAATTTTCATGTTTCTTTGAATCATTCATTCATCATAAAATATATAAACAGGCACAGCTTTAAAACACTTCCATATCCATTACGAAAGGTTTTGCATTAAACAAGTGAAATTAAGAACTCTGTGAAACATGGAAATCTAAGCATATTTCTAACAATTATGGACTAGCACTGATGCAGGATATTATTAGCTTATATTTTTTTTAACATTTTAATTTTGCAGCATATGAAAAGATTGGAGCCTGATTTCAGTCTGTATTATTCCAAGATCAATTACGACAATACATGTTTGAAAAGAAATGCATTCAAATGTTCAGTTGAAAATGTTCCTAATAAATGTTAATACCAATTCTTGCAGTTACAGACTAATTCAAGAGCAAAGAATATGTCTGATTAAAAATCAGTTACAGAGTTTTGCCCTTGATTTGCAGTTTCTTTCCAAACATAACAGATAAAGTTGTCCATTCATTGCTACCATTTGTGTTGATATATATTTGTGAGTCAATTGCAAATAATCGAATCCAGGTGAACGGGCTGGCTGTATAATTGTTTTCATGGTTATACCCATGTGTAATGTGTATACGAGTCAGTTTCCCTTAGAAAGTTCCCTGTGAAGGCATTCTTCTCCTCAGACAGATAGCCCTCGAGTGCTTTGCCATAATCAAATAAACCAAACCAATCATAATAGTGCTGCACCTTTATGCATGACAACTGTTGTTTGCAAAACCTTTGTATCGGTACTGTGGCATAATGGTGCGCGCACAAATTGAAGATCAGTTTTTCACTTGAAACTGATCCTCAGCACCTTCAAGCCAATATGGCATTTTTCATAAAGGTGGCTGCATCCCTATGCAAGTCTAATTTTCGCTTCAGTTGAAAATTAATTAATTAACAGGCATGAAAGTGCAAGTTGGCAAAAAAAGCTGAACAACGCGTGGACACAAAATTACACAAATGTGATACGCCGTTTCTTGTGAAACAACGCAAAACGCCCAAACGAAAGTAATAGTCCTTCGGGACCTTTGGACTAAAAAAAAAAAAAAAGTAAATCACCAAGAGATTGTAATGAATTAACCTTCTTTAAGATGTTCTTTATGTAACTTAATATAACAGTTGATACATGAACGCTGTACACAACACACTAATATACATATTTATGTTATATATTACCTATTTTAAGTCATATTTATGTTATATATTACTGCCTATTTTCAGGCAATGACAAATTTTAGAGATAAAATATATATATACCCCCCCACACACACACACACATTTGCCGGTCGTGATTCTCAACGGTTCTGCATCGATCTCAGAAACAGCCCGGGTGACGTTAAAAAAAGCGGAATTCCGCGAAAACACGGAAACTTTCATGCCTGAATTAAGCAGGGGATGAAATACATCTTCAGTGGCTTTATGAGAAATGATGAATCATTATCAAGCTGCCCTCACATTTATGAAAAATGGTGGATCGACATAATTTTCCAGGCTGGCTTCTCTGAAGAAGGCTCAGGTATTTCAATACATTAAATGTTATTTTCACTGAAATGACAAACTTCATAAGGGGGTGAAGGGTGTGTGGCTATATACAGTACTCAAAGCTTATGAAAATTACTTTCATTCCAAAAGTATTTGAGTTTATTAATCAGCTAAGTTTAACAAACGGCGAATTGTGTATTCCAAACAGTAATTTGGTTTTTAAACTTTTCAAGGGAAATAATAACTAACAATGAATCAATTTATTAATCCTAAAATAATAATTAAAAATTAATATTTAAATTATCGAATTTTAAAATACATTTTTTAAATTTTTACACAAATATTTTTGTAATTACTTCCTTGAAGAAATGTTCTCTAATTCAAATTCTATCTTTGTTTCTATTATATGATTCAAAAACCGTTATTTACCTGCCTTCTCAATTTTGTAACACTAGTGGTAACTTTTTTAATCAGCACTTTTTCAGTTCAAGATTTTTTTTCTTAGAATTCGCAGTGATTTTCCAGATTCGATTAATGACGGCATGTCATCACTTTTGCTGTCAGTTTCTGCAATTCTTTCAACACTTTGATAGACAGTTTTTATGCACCTTGTCCCAATACTTTTGTGAACTGACATATATTCGAAAAATTAATCCTCATAATTTTCCTTACTGATATATGAATCATCAGCTACAATTTGTAATTCCCCTAAAGGCGTCTTCTACATAAAAGCCACATTTTCGAAAACAGTTTTTGAATGATAAGAGATTAGGTCCCTGCACTGACTATAATTTGCATAGCCTCTATCAGAGATACCAACTTACTTATCTCCTACAAAGCACTTAAATTTTAACAAAATTCAATTCTCTTCATTATTTATTGAACACCTTTTCTGAAATGACATTTAAAAGCTTTTAGAATACCCTAAAATTAAAGGATGAATGTTAGAAGCTTTAGTTTAGTTAGTGCTGCAAGAAGAGACACTAACGTTTTTCAGAAAGAGATGTGTGTGTTGCACAGTATCTAATTAATAAAACTATTTCTTTTATTTTTCAGTTCACTGTCCCATGTCAAAAGAAATCAGTAAAAATAATATTTGTCATCCACAAATCCTTGTTATTATGGTAAGTTAGAAACAAATTCATGACTCTTTTCAAACATCGAGATTTTTTGCTTTTGTCAATAACAAGTACTGTCTTCTTAATTGCTGGGTCCATACTGCATGTTAATAAAACAATAATTGATTCAGTTTCTGAAACCAACTGCCGTTTGACCTTTAAATATTTATTTGCATTCTGGTAATGCTCTGTAATGCAATCCAGTGTTTTGGATGCACCAATTACAGTACCAGTCCTGTTGGGGGTTAACATTCTTCTATCTGACGTAAACAATAAGCAAAGCCACAATGCTGCCATGTCTACTTACCATCTTGCTCGATTTAAACTGATGATCTAAAATCCGGAATCAGTGAAGTTCCCGTTATTCTGGATTTTGGACTTTGTACTGTATTATCTACCATGCAACTGAAGTATGAACATTTTTAATGAAAAAAACAAACATCTCAGTTACTTGGAAGGTACAATAATTTTAAACAAAAATCATTTAATCATTTTTCATACTTTTGAAAATGATCCTGCTCACATGAAACACTAACTTTTCCCCTAGATAATATAATTTTTATTTAGGATGCAAGCAGGTATGCCCTGTAAAGGTTTTAAGCAATTGGTTACAATTCACTGGCTGAAGAAGCCAGAAACCATTTTCTCGGGAAAAGAATAGATTGAGATTATTTATTTCAGACAAAGCACACCACAATTATCTGTATAAAAATCTACCCCATTTTTGACCAAGACTACACCACGGGACAGGATCTGAGGGTCTCTCATCCCTCTTTCCCCTGTCGCCAATTTCTCCAGTGAATTATTTTGTTGTTCATCTTTTTCAAAGATACTACAGTCACAAATGTCCATGCTTTGTCTTGCATTCAAATTCAAGCCTCATAGTATACGCAATCAGGCCAAACAAAACATCATATCACTCAACGGAAACATAGAGAGAGGGGTAAAATTTTGAAACACCAAAATTTGAAATGTCTATAATAAATTACATAAATGTGTGTGTGTGTGTGTGTGCATTCATATATCTACATATTGGGTCTTCCACTAAGTTCTGGAGTTTCTTGAACTGAAGCCTGCTTCCTTTTAACTATTTTGTTCCTTATAACTAAAGCAGATGAGTATATATAGTCTTTTTTGCTTATACTGTGTAATTCTAGGACGTGTGTGGCATAATGTTTTTTCAATGCAGTGCAAAGAATGGAGAACTCAAAAGTTGCCTTTTCGTCATATTATGCTCTTTTACTTTAAAAAAAGAATAATACTAGTCAGACTTTCATAAAATTTGTGGTGCAACAAAGTGCTGTTCCTGATAACAGAGTTCAAAGGTGTTTTGAGAAATTTACGCAAAGAAATTTCAGCATTAAAGATGATGCCCGCTCTGGACTAGCATCCTCTGTAAACAAGGTCTAATTAAAAGAAACTGCTTCTGAAACTCCATGTTACAGAGTTCAAGAACCATCAGACAATTTAAATATTCCAAAAAACACAGTACATGATCATTTCCAGAAAACTGAATATCTCAGTTACTATGATGTATGGGTGTCTCATAATTTTAACAGAGCAGAATACGCTTGCTCAGATTTTGCCATGAAATTGTTTGTGAAATAAAGAATGCCCTTTATTGAAATTGCTCATAAATGAAGATGAAAAACAGATACTAGACAATAATGTTACATAAAAAAGACCATGGGATAAGATAATTGAACTTCTTTTCGTTACACTGAAGGGGGATGAGTTGCATCCCAAAAATGTAATGCTTTGTGTATGGTAGAACTACTAATGAAGTGTACATTAATGAATTTTGCTCTCAAATTAGACAAATTCAGAAAAATATAATTTTCAAATGCAGTTTCACAAGCATGAATTGAAGTACAGCACCCAGAAATTACAAGTCATTGAGGTTCTGTTTTCCATCATGACAATGCTCGGCCCCACAGATGGCATATAACCAGCATCAGCTGGTAAGAATCATTTCACACAATAGGAATAAAACACTGCCTCCAGTATCAATAGAATTTAATGGCCTTAACAAACATCAGTGTGATGATTACGGAATGTTCCCATCAGTTCTGCTGATGAATGGCTGACACAAGAGTTAAATAGCTTGCCTGCGATCAGCAATTTGAACGCTGGGTATTTGATGACGGCAACAAATAACCAGGTCTAACCAGCTGCACTTCCAGTTATTTCAAACAAATGGAAAGACACTTATCTGCTTAATATTCAAGCAGATCAATGAAGACCAACACATCTGTCCATATCTGCTTGAGTCATCTCATGTGGCACCAAGCGATTGAAGTTGTACAATGAACTAACGTCTAACTCCTTAGCAAGCTCTCAAGTGGTTGCATACTGATCTTCTGCCATACGTTCTCACAGGTGGGCCTCATCAGCATCAGTAGGCCAGCCAGAGTGCTCTGCTTCTTGAAAGTCATAGTCCTTGTTTTTGAACTTTCGGTAACAAGCCCTCACAGTGTCATATTGTCATATGATACAGCATTAGTACCTACAGCTGTACACATGATTTGGTGACATTCTGTAGCTGACGTTTTGCAGCAGAACTGGAAGTAAATGATGGTTCTAATCTGGTAGCATGAGAGTTCCTTTTCAGACATCTTGTACTTAATGAACATGATATTTCTTTACAAATTTCACAACAAACTATTCTAAAGCAAGTATTTTTTTTTTTTCAAATGCCAAAAATCGTTTCACAAAATATGACTAAACACACCAACATGAAATTTTTGCACAAACGATGTTTGCGGTTGTAGGAAAATTTTGTCAATACATGATATATATTTTATTGCTGTATTTATTACATTATGTTTATAACAAAAACAGTTAACTACAGAAGACAAATTTTGGAAAACACAGATCACATCTCTAGTAACATACCATAATCATGGATAATAAAAAGTCAACCCAAGTTTACAAGATTATCATCTGCCTTATAAACATTTACATGTGATATTTTATAAGGCACAAACTTATTAATAAAATGTTGCAAAAGTTATTAACACTAAACACCATAAATTAAAAGGTAAAAAAAAAGAGGATACTCCCCAAAAAAACAAAATATACATTAATAACAAAGCATGGGCAACATCATTTCCTTACTTTGCAATGAATGCATAACAAGCATGCAAATCAATAGATACTAATGCTTTACAACAACTAACCATATACAAAATAATTCTAGTACCAGTTAAAAATTCTAAGAAATAAAGCATTTAAAACGCCTAAAAGCAACTAAGTTTGCATTTCACTCAGAAGTGCAATATATCAATATATTTTTTTAAATTTATTTAATGCATTAACGCTTCTGCGAGGCCAGATTGTTAACATGTGGTCATCAGGTTTATTACCAACTGCTTTATCTGATTCACAGTATGCTTCAACGGCTTAGAAACTAAATCCGTGAAGCAATAATAATTTGCCACATGTTTTATTGTTAATGAGTGGGCAGACAAGTTGCATGAGCCTGTGTCTTTTTCCATGTGCAACATAATTTACAGGAGAGTTTTCTTAAGAATGCCCCTTTCCCCCATTCAAGACATCCCTAAAGCAGACAGCTTAGCACATTGTGTCACAGATACTTCAATTCACTGATTCGTTTATGGAAGCAAGGGTAAGTTACCTGATTTCTCAAGCCTTAGCAAAACATTTAACAACTGCAATTAATTATAAAGCAAGCATAGAAAAGAAAATTTCATTGAACATATTATGAGACTTGCAAATTTATGCACAAAACACATGTCAATCATGCTTATAGATGCTACAATAATGCTAAATTTAAGAGGTAAAATTATTAAAGAAATTTTAAGACCACAAAAGAAAGTTAAGATATTACCACCTAGCAAGTATGAAGTAAAATCTGATGTCAATATGCAATTTTTCATGCATTTTACGGCTAAGAAAAAATGCCATGGACAATGTGTTATGACCCTATTTATACAGACTGCAGAGTTCCAATATATGTTCTGCAGTAATGTGGCCAGGCAGAATATACAAGTGAATTTGGGTTGCAGCATAGTTCTGCAGATGAGTAATCCACTAGTATCGTATCACAGAAAGCACTTTTCAAACAATTCGGAGTAAAGATAAGTTTTTGATATTTCTGATGATGAAGTAAATACCCAGGGTTGAAAAAATATCACAGTTGAGAGTCACTCAAAAGTAATGCTGAACAAGGGAAATGTAATTCATCAACTATGCTGAACAAAAGGAAAAATTCATCAAAAAAAGGGAAGTTTATTAGAAATCTCAACCAGTGAAATAGATTGCTTGAAGTCTTCTATATTCAGCAAAATTCATTAACTTTACTAATTTTATAAATTATTTTGGATACCAAAAGTGTTTACATGGTTAAGTTCCCTTCAATTGTTTCCCCTTGTTTGTGCAATAGATGGAATATGATGTTCATGGTCTCTACAATAATAGAACTAATAGATGAACATACACATAGAACAATCTGCTTTTAAAGATGGAAAACTGAGCAAATTAAAATCTGCAAATCTTTTTAAATTGTTAAACAAAATTTAAATCTTGTGAATTATTTATTTTCAAGCTGTCATACACGTTTTGCATCCATTTTACTCTTAAGGTTTACAATACCAAAACACGATTATGATATCTAAAAATAAATTTGGTTTATTATGAAGAAATTTTGTTCACAGACCCTAAGTTCTGTGAACAGCCAATAATAATGTAAATAAAAACTGAGTAAACGTTTTTTGATACACTAATGAAACCAAAAACTTTCAAAATATGGCATCCTAATATGTATTTCCAGAATAGTCTAGTAATAAGGAATAGCCATCTCGCAGTTTTACAAGCCTCACAAGAGGCCCTGATACTGTAAATGAAGTTGTTGGTCATACCTTATGGCAACAAATACTATTATTATAAAAGCATGGATTTTAATGTCTGGAGGACCTTCAGAGTGTATTGACGTTGTGTAATGGCTTTTCGTAGATATCTCATTATATGATCTATATAACTTAGGTCCACAGATTTCTCTAGACACACCATATCACAAATACTCTCTTCCCCCAAAAAATTGTCAACCAGTTAATATTTAGTTAGTTAATATCTGTATGGCCTTGCATTATTGCCCATAAAAATAAACGCTAAAGTCAAAAATGCCTCACAGAAGGTACAAGATCCTCATACCTATCACACTGTGCAGTTACAGCAACAATGCTCACAACAAAGATATATATTAGTGTTCAATCACCCAAAATGCTGCTTCCCTAGACAAGGATGCCACTTCTCACAAAGTGGTTAATTCATTTAAGACAGAGCAAAATATCAGGCTTCATACTATCTCAAGATGAAGACTCAGGGAGAATCATTCCATGTGATAAATTGCAATTCATCAGCAACTAGGTCATGTCCAGTTTTGCTATGCCTAAGAGTAGTATGCCTGGCTCTACAAAAGACAGGCTCTTTTTTGTGATCTGTTGAGAACAGCATACCTGCTAGTTGCTGAACATAAACGGCTTGTTCTGCTAGGCATGCATATGTATACTCATTTTATTAATTCATCCTGGAAATTGCTCTCGGTGTGGCAGTAAGACCTAAAAGAGTTCACTAGCTGTCATCATTTTTATGGCATTGAGCATTAAATGTCCTACATCAAACTTGCAATAGCTGTTGTGGCTTTGAGACAGCCTTGGTCAGGCCTCCTGGTGATAATATTCATAATCTGACATTGGTGCTATAACTGAACACCACTATCCGAGATACTCATAGAATCACCCCTACTTGAGACTAGCCAGCCTCACAATGGCTCTATATTTCAATCCAATATTTAAATGATTAAGATAATTTTAATAAAGATCAGTAAGTCTTTCAATTGGTCAGTTATTTTTCTTGCAAGAAGCACAATTCTATAGATAATTTTATAGATGGATTCAGAAGACAATTGCTTTCACATTTTCATATAAAATACCTCATTTTAACCTTTTAACAACCACTAAATGTTTACATTATACACTAAATGTTTACCATTCCTCCGAATTACACGACATGAATTTTTAAAATACTACAAGTAGCTATTTCAAAATACATAAAAAAAATTAGTTTGCAACTTTAATTTTGATCATCAGTATACATTTACTGCAAACAACTGTACGAAAATAATTACACAACAGTGCAGAATAATACAGAGTGTAATACACATTACTAATGAATAAACTGAAAAACAAAATTCAAAAGTAAAGGAAATTTCTCTGAAGGAAAAATATCACAAACATGTTCAGATTTAAATCATATTAATAATAAAATTACCATTGTTTTATGATAGTCCAGCAACCAGAAAAGTAAACTGGTGCATTCATAATTATACAGACACCTAGACGTTCAGGATAATGCCTACTAAGAAGCCAGATCAGGTTTTTAACAAGTTGATAGTCCATGCAACTAAGTCCAAAATCTTTCAGATCAAAAATTATGCAGAGCGAGTCAATTACTTCCTCAAAACACAGCTTGCATGCTTTTTCCTAAACATGATAAATATATATGTATTATAAAAGGTATTTTCATACTAGCTAAAGATTTAAAATGTAGGACGAACTAAAATTTCTCAAAAATAATTACTTCTTCAAAGCCATAGAGTAAGTAAACACACAGCAAATAAATATTTATATTACAGCAGAGACTGCATTGTACATTATTTATGTTTTACATCAGTACTACACCCAAACTATTTACCAACATGACGTAAGTTTCAAGTGACAAACTTCTGTGACCTTTATGACCACGTAAAGGTGAAGTAATTTTTATATTATTACTGCTTTTTAACAAATCAAGATCCAAAAATATTTTCAGTCCACTAATTCAGAAATGCTGAATTACAAATGGTTACATACATGAGTATCTATTTATTAAGTTTATTAATAATTATTATAGTTAATGTATGAAAAATTGCTTCACAAAATGCTACCATAATAGCTTTAAGGCTGAAGTTACTGCTCAGTCAGCTGCCACACCATATAAAATCCAGCAGCAGTCTGAGGAAGAAGTCATACATATATCAAATACTTCTGGTCTTCTAAACATATAAGCAGCATGTAGTAACACACTTTTCTGCTTCTATCTCAGGCATTGGTCAATATTTCATACGTTTTCTGGAATATCAAAAATTTGTATCAGGTCATCCCATAAGTAATATTTTTGAAGCAGAATTTGAAGAAATAAGAAAATAAGACACTAATTTAATCAACTATATATTCGCCATCTGAATAAATTACAATCTTCCAATGTTATAATAAGTTTCTTACACCATTCCTACAAAAATCGGTCAGCTTATTAAGTTTTGAAGATCCATTTTGAGTGCAGCAATGAAATTACTCCTTTTTAATCAATGAAATCTTTTAAAGCTTCAAACCACCAATCACAAGATGGTTAAAAAGGAAAGTTTTTTTCTGTAAATGAAGAGAATATCAGACGTTCACATGTTCTCATTCAATAACATCAGTAATTTCATGTGGAACCCACCTGCCAAAGCTTAGACATGATTCAAAGCTTCTTCAAATGGCAATGGAAAATTGATGATATAACCTTTTCTGACAATTAATTCTTCCCCATTTACATATGGATTTCTATCAACTGCAGCTTTCAACCTATTATTATCGAAAAAAAACAGAATTATTGCCGTTTTGTGTACCCATAAAAGCATGACATGTCTGATGTGCTCTTCTATGACTGCTGCTTTCACAAGGGGCTATTAAAGCAACAAATTAGTACCCACATGCTAAGCTTGAATTTATCTGAATGAAGCTGTTTTTTAACAGTAGTATTTATGTACCCATTAAAATTACTTGTTTAAGAGTGACAGAATGTTTTAACATGTTCTGCCTGAAAAACAACATTAGTTACGAGATGACCTGATACTTCCACACATATATTTCATTGCAATTTGTTCTCTACTCAAGGTTTTGTATTCTGCATACCTACCAGTCTTTGTCATCTTATAACTATAAACCCCTCCATATGCTATAGAATACTTTTTGCCTACGAAAAACTTAATGGGATCCCATAAAATATTGTGCAAAAATTACACGAAAAATCTTCCAACCACATTCATTTAATTCTTTTTAATGTAATCAATTGCAGCATATTAAAGGAAAATTCTCTTTATTTTAGAATGAGGATTTACATTTAAAACACTTTATACCACAATTTAATCAAAAATGAGATTTTTATTTTAAAATCGGTTAGATATTTTAAAATCGGTTAAAAGACATATTTACATTATATTTCCATTACTGCCTTTCCAACTTACCAATGTGAAAACAATAAATTTAGTGACTTCATCAATATTTCTTTCAGAAGCACTGTGATATTTTGCTGGAATATATATTACAGGCCTGTAACAAAATATTTTATACAGTAAGAGCTCAATTAATAAAACTAATTTTTACTGCATTTTTCTAAATTTAAATGTCTAAGTAAAATTCAGAGTATGAACCACAAAACAATTTTTGCACAATGCAATGAAAATATAGATTTGCTTGTTCAAAACACATTTATTGCACTTTAAAATAGAATTTGAAAATTATTTTTTAAAACCAACCTGCTTAATGTACACTGGTTTCCAGAAATTTATTGAAAATCATAAAATTAGAAATTTAATGTGCATTATGTGTTAAAATAGGACAAATATACATTTCCACAAAACTGTTATTTTTAAAATAGCACATGAATTAAAATAACAAATTAAAGATGTCAGTTTGGAATAATGCCTTTATTATGAAGCATGATTAACAAAAGCTGCAATACAGGGCATCTACTAGGATTATCCAAGCAGTGTAGATGGTGCCTGCATAATGTAGATGATGTCCATTACGCTTGCAAAGCTAGTCCAAGTTCATCAGGTGTTTCAGAAGAGCGGAGAACAAACAGCAACACATTTTTCTGCAGCATTCCAGGGATTAGTAAGATTTTAGTTAGAAGACTGTGTTGGTCACACAACAAACAGAACGGTTTCCTACTACAGGTAACCTTCCATCATACCAGTCTAATATATTTGAGCCCTGTAATCTCCAACTTTAAAGCATTTACTTACACTGCACCCAGATAAAATTGTACATTAAGCTTCAATGATACATAGAAGTAGTCACAAATCCTCGTGGAAAGACATGGAGATCAGTGAAAACATTGAACTAAATCTCGCCTTAAACATAGATTCTGTTACTTCTGAATGAATCGCTTTCAAGGATAACAGCAAGATCAACATTCTCACATTTGAACCACCAGGCCAAAACAGCACTTCACCTTATCTTGTTAATTTTCAGATCTCTTTCCTGATGCAATCACCTCACTAGTCATCAGGACTGCCACAAAGGCATACCTATTTTTATTTAGTTTTTTGTGTGTATATCTGTGTGAACAGAAGATATATTTACATACAGTTACTCATTAAAATGGACACCTGCATGGAATGTACAGTATTACATAGATGACTGATATACTTTCAATGACTGCAGCAAGCAAACATCTCAATTCAGCTGACACCAAGGTCATGTTTCAACATGTTCGTCACTGCAGAACAGATTTCCAGAGACCTTATTAGCCTTTTTTCTGCCTCTCCTGTTTCTTCTGAAGACCAAATCTGCACATAGAATGCTTTCCCCCCCCCATACGGCCATAGAAAGACTCATGTTTATTCACATTCCAAACTTCTGTCCAATTTTGTCCTCTCTCTAATCTATCAATGCCCTTCATCCCAATTCATTCAAGCAAATGATAATTTGTCAGTTGGTTAGAAAACCAACTATCAATCTCGGACTAGTCTACAGCCATAAAAAAAAACTCTACAGTCTTACAAAATAAAACAAAAATAACGAGGGGCCACTAAAAATTAAAAAAAAAATTTTTTTAATTGAAAAAATCCTGGTAATATGTCCCAGTTGATGGAAAACTTTTTTTCTCCAAAAATATTTGAGTAATTTAGCTTATAGCATATTGTTACATGCATACGGGTTTGTAAAAGATTGAATGCACACAGAATTGATGATAGCTCGATAAAGTTTATTTTACTAAAAAACAAAAGAAAAAAAAATTTCACAGTTCTCGAACTTTCCACAAAAATACTTATACAGCTCTACAGATCATCACAGTATCACAGAGTATAATTAGTAGTTACAGTTCAAACTAGTAAGTAGGTTAGTATGTTAAACACAACACAATGCAAAGCACATCGAAAGGGCTGAGCTAACACATCTCAATACTTCACACTCATACTGAACAAAACAACTACTACTCAGAAACTGATGCTCTCTCTCCCCAGTCTTACATAGTTTTCTACCCGCTGCCAAGAGGTTTCTAGTACCTTCCACTTCTTGAAATTACTGGAGAGCATATCAGGGCTGGATATGGGTACAGCTACATATAGCATCAATTAAAATTATTCCATTATAATACCCATCACAGTAACACAGGGATCAGACCAAAATGTCATCGAATGGTCGCCAAGTTTAGCAATTTTTGGCAACAAAAATTAGTCCCTGCCCTTGTTTCTTACTTTTCCAGCAAAGCTTCACTTCTTTAGCTTTTCATGTTACATTATACAAAAAAATACTATCATTTCACATATAATTTCACTAAAATTATATACATATGCAAAAAATTCGTAACAATATAGATGTTTAAAATGTAAGATATAATTCATATTAAATTCTGAACGAGCAAAATTCATATTAAATTCTGAATCAGCACTTCAGTAAAAAGTCGGTACTCGGTCAATAATGCATAAAGCAGTTCCCATATTCAAATTTCACCACTCTTTTCGATAAAATATTTACAAATTGTATATGCACAAATACAAAGAACATAATGATCGCAGTATTTAATACAGACGTTAAAAATAGTTTACACTGGAAAAAAGGCAGAGCACTCATATTTATTACAAGGCATAACTACCTAGTTCAATATTTTATAACCTATAACTAAAAGTGATGCAACCAAAACAATAAAAAATTTCATGCCTCAGCCTTACTTTTGCTACACTGAGTAAAGATGAAAAATGTCAAGATTAAACCTTAACATGGCAGAATAAATAACAGATGTAAAAGAAATTAGTTAATTAAGTAACACCATCTTATCTAAAGAAAGCTAAATATAAAAATACACATGCAAATAATGCAGCATAAATTTATAAATTCTGTCAAGCAAATGCTCCTACATAAAATCCTAATGGTCAAGAAGAAATCGATTCTAAATTTGAGTACTTTAAACTGCAACCTAAATTTAATATATATAGCATTCCTATATGTATATATATATATATATATGTATATGGCAACAGGTAATTGAAAAAATTATAAAATTAGGCAGAAAAAACAACATTAATTTGGTGTAGATTTTGAATAAAAATCTATCGATTTTAATGGCAACCAGACAGGCCCTCTCCTTCAGGACCAAAATTACCTCCAAAATCAATGGTTTTATTCAAAATCTATGTCAAACTAAAAGTTGCATTTTTGTCTAATTTTAGATTTTACACTCATGTGTTTCTCTTGCAATTCAGAACAAAACAAGGTTACTAGAAATTAGATAAGCAAAGAAAAAGATTAACATGCCAGTAAAAAATATATTTATACTGATCTTCTAAAATATAATTACTCCCATCTGCAACAAAAGACACCATATAATAACATTAGCATATGTTTAACTCATGTATATGTTACGGTTGAAGTCATAAATCTGGCTATAATTAATAATAACCACATTTTTTGGTAAATGTGATAAATAATGAACATTAATCATATTAACCGATTATTAATAACTGTCAATGAAGTTCAGTCAGTCAGATTAATTAGGCATCATTTATTGAAACTTCAACTCTAACGTAATTTTTATGTCTGTATGCTGCGATAATAAATCTGTCGTTGTAAACATTAGTAGAGTGGAAAAAAAATAAATAAAGGCTTACCTGGAAATAGAGATTTTTACTTATGTTTTAATTTAAAATAATAGTTTAAAAGTTCAATTTGATTTTTGTTTTTTATATTTCATCGTATCTATTGATGAATGAAAATTTTTGAAATCTTCAGTTCATAAATTTTAATAATGTTTCCCCAAATACAGATTTAATAAATTGTATAAAATTCGACACAGCTCATGGATTGATTCAATGCATTTAATTTAGTAGAATATATTGCAGCAAAGCTCCACAATATATAAAATTAAATATCCATATCAGAGTGTTTTTTCAACACATTTAGATTTTTTTTTTCTTTTTACTCGGAATTTGTTTCACACCATATGGAATGCCACAGTAACAAAGGAGGATGAGCTGCTGTGACATTTTCAGTTACAAAGTGTTTTTGATTTTTTAGATTTGCAGCAGCTTGAGTAGCATTTGCTTCTACAACTGCAACACTTAAATCCTTGACTACCTAAGTGGGAATGCTAACAAGCATATTTTCTGAGACTTATATCCTTCACCGGAACTTCACTGAAATAAATGTTCCATGCTTTGTACCAAGTTCATATAGGTTTTCACTTTCCTTAGAAATTATGACAGCTATTACATTCTAGCTATCTAACTCTTATCTCTGGTATTCTTATCCGTACATTTTCTCCTACATTTGCTGTCGTAAATTTTAACTTTGAAAGATGCAACATTTTTTCTGCTTGTTTATTTAGTGACTGCTTAGAACAGAGTCGAGCTTCTTGAATATTCTCTGAGACTCCATGTATTGCAAGAGAACAGCTTTTAAAATTTTAAAAATATCACATCATGGTACTTACTGACAGTTCTCTGGTGTTTAGAAGTCTTCTCCTTGCTTTCTTAACTTTCACAATAAAGGAACTGTATTATTCTCCTGTAAGTAACTGATGGTTTTTACCTTTTTTCATTTTGAGCATGTCCAAATAATCATTAGAACGTGAAATCATCACTTCTAAATCATTTTCCATTGTATTTAAACTACAGTAAAATTTGTAAAAATCTTAAAAGAAAAACGCGCACACCAAAAACAGACAAAAAAACTTATGGTCAAACTAGCAACTATGTAAAAAGAATCAAAATCATCAAGTGCAAGGTGTTCACACAACAAATGAACTGGCACACAAAGTGTGAATGTCTACATCCAAAGTAAACAAGCAACTGACATTATCTAGCTGTTTGTATGGGAAATTACCATTATGTATGCGTATTGGAAATCTTCAAGCCAAATGCATTGAAAATTATTACATTGTCCACACTTCATTAGTAATTGTTAATATTAAACGGTAAATGTGATAAATTCTGATAAATTATTCACTTTAACTGGCTTAGTTGGTTATTATTAATGATCACCAGTTATTATTACTAATAACCGGTTAATCATATTCACCGTGACATATATATTGGATGGCGAGCTGGTGGTAGATACTTACAGTTGACAAGACGAAAACAGATGATATAAGCTTGCTTAATAATGTGAGTGACTAAAAAAACTAAATCAGTATGGTCAGATGACTAAATCAATATTACACATTCTCAAATACCTTAACTTCATATCAAATACCATTTCATAATCAGCTAACTTAATTATTTTTAAGAATATTGGTTTGCGAGAAAAGTAAAACCCATGAAGCATTAAGATAATGTTCATCAGCAACTGATGTAGAAGTTAAGATTGTAACATCTGCTATAAATTAACAAAAGAGTTACTGTAACATAAATCGCACATAAATTTAACAATGATGGGAGGAGAAATGTGTAAAAATATTCTTCATTAAACCTCGCTGCACAATAGTTACAAATCGGTCTTCAGTGTCATGTTATTCCCCACCAACCGAAAAAAACAATTGTAAAGGGCCTTAAAATGTCAGAATGCTGTTTGCATGGGTAAAAAGTCTACTTTCAAAAGACATGACATGACGACAATTAAAAAAACCAAACCAAAATTCCTGGGTTTATTCATTCATGTGAACTATTTTAATAAATATCACTGTAGTCTGTTACTTCTCTATACGATACGAAAATTCTCCAACAAAGGTGGACTCTTTTAAGCAGGATAACTGAGCTCTAATAACTCTACAGACTGCCTGAGAATGATTTGAAGTGCAAGAATTAAATGTATTATCCTACCTTCACTCATAAACCATTACGGCATCCACACAATATGTTAAAACGAAAAGTACTATTTGTGGCAGTTTCAACTTAGGACATGAAAAATTTGTTGCTTATAACATAAAACTATATATCACAGAATACCTTCAAAAGTCTTCTAAAAGTCAGGCACAAGAACAGAGAAATATTAGGCAACATAGCTAATGTTTCAGCTCATCAGCATTCTTTTCACAAAAAACTCTGAGACGTAAAATAAACACTTGCAAATTCTGAGATTAATAGAAAATACCTTCTTGTATCATCAAATGTCAAAATGAATCCAATCATGACCAATCAAATATCAGTTACTTATTATATTTAATTAAAAGAAAATATATAAGTGTTCATTAATAGGCAATATAAATTATTTGGTCTACTTGAAACAGAGTACTTCAAGGAACAATTATCATCTTACATGATGAAAATTTTCTATTTGAAACTGTTACAGAAAACAATACTTTTCTCCCACCCAAATGAGCCTTCTTTCTGAACTTAAAAGTGCTTTTCCCCTCTTGCTTCACAAAATAATTGCTTTTCCTACTTCGATACGTTAAAAATTTCATTCTTCCCAGAAAAAAGTGATAGAAGAATCAGCCAAAAAAAAATTCTAATGGAATAACACTTCAATTCAAGTAATTTTTTTTTTCAAAATTCAGAGATACAAGATCAAATGAAACATGCAATATTATATATTAAAATCACTTCCACTTAATTTTTCTTCTGTTGTACATAATTAATGACCTGGTTCATACAGATGGTATTTAATTCTTTCTAAATGCATATGCTAAAAAGTGGATTGAAAATGTACCTTCAGTTTAACACCACTGTAGAATTAAAAATTAAGGTGCAAAATATATGGTTGCATATCATCATGAATATTGATTCCTTGTTTCATTTAGGGTACCCACTAATTGGATTGTTATCATCAAAACATTGATTACCAGCAAAGTTACATCAACTTATAAAATGCAATAAATATTTCACAATATATTATACCTATTCTGCCGATCAATTTAGATTGGGCTTGGTAGAAAACTTCCCAAATACTGACCAACATGCATATAATAAACAAACATCCAAGAACAAATGAATTTAAAAAAAAAAAGAAAAAAGAAAAAGGGAAATTTTTGCAAGATATGCTGAAGGATAAAATAGTAACTGATCACTCCATTTCTCCCTTTATAAGACATAAGCCCATCAAAATCATCAACATATATTATTATACAATTTAACAAATTTTTTTCTAATTAAAAAACTTGAAAAAAAGCTTAAACCACATAATTATTAACCTTTGGATGATAACATGATAAGCTGCATTCTAAATAAAATAACAAAGTAGACTAAAAATTATAGTTAGCACGGTTAACACATTTATATGCTAAAGATAATTGAAATTCTAATTTGCTATTTAGTAAAAATATAAAGCAAGAATTTTAATTTAAAATGCTTCAAGTATCACCACCATTAAATTTTTAAAGTGACTTTAAATAAACTTTTAATATCTATAAAACAAAATATGCTACACAAAGCTGTCATTTAAATACAAATTAAACCTATTTGACATAGTTATTTTCTGAAGATATCAGTAACAGACTAGAGCATGGCAACTAGCAACAGGTACCAGGATTGAGTTTCAATAAATAAACAGACATTTACAAAGTTACAAAAATTATTTTAAGCAACGATTTCAGTCTGACAATATCCAAATTGTACAGACAACTTACAATTCCGCACTTAATGTCATACAGGCCATATCTTGTTGAGCTAAACACTGTTAGCTCCACATATATATCAAATGGCACCATAACCCAAAGACCCATACTGTATGAGGTCTTCATTTTTACACATAGTGGTCATACACAACTACTTCCAATTCCAAATATATCTTAAATCATGCAGATAACACATTTTGGCATTTTAAAAAATTATAAAATCTAACTTTTAATATGGTTCTCCAGTCCTTAGAATTAGATTCAGTAAACGTTTGCAATCATTATTTAATGCACAAAAAGCGTGACTTTCATAGGACAAGGAATTCCATATTTAAATATTTAATTTTTAATTTGACATTTTTAATCCCCTTTCTGGCTTTCTTTAAACTTCAGCTAAAAAATATGTTAGACTAATTCAAAATCTTTTTTTATACCTTATTAAGTAATATCGATTTTTTTAAATGCATCAATTCTGCAAAATTCCATGAATACGAAACTCCTTTTTTGAAGAGCCCACCAGTGGCCAAGAGGTAAAGCCACTGGACGCTGGTAGTTAGGTCCAACATTCGAATTTTGGGGCTGTCTGTATTGGCGTTTTCCCCATGTGTAACATGTGTACGAGCCCGTTTCCCTAAGAAAGCCCTCCACGAAGGCTTCCCTCCCCTTAGGCAGATAGAGACTCTGCCAAAATTAAATAAACCAACCCTTTTTTGAACAAATTTTATACTGATTAAAATTTTTCATGACAATTTCTGCGTAGAAATGCTCATCACTTAATTTATTACCATTGCAGACTTTTTCTTAACCCACTCAACATTATGGATGGAAAATTCCATATGGAAAGGTGGCTTTTGTATTTATTACACGTAAAAATTTCTGCAGCTTTTAATGTATCAGATTTAGGGTTGGATGTATATTGGAAGAAAAGAAATCAAAGTACAAAGCGAGCGAGTCTTTTTTTATACTATTTTTTCATATTATGAGGAGCTTTGTTATTTCAGGGCTAAACCCATATTGCTCGGAGGGCTAAACTGCCAAGTCTTTTGAGTTACACATAAATGCAAACATTTCACTCTTCAGTTATGATCTCAGACTTTAAATATCTCATTTAGTTTTGTTATATATAAGATAAACTTTTTGCATTTTGTTTTTTAGAACGAGAGTAAACTTTTACTAAATATAACTATGGTGCAAAGTGCAAAATTCGGATGTCCAATACCAGGAATAATCTAATATCTGGACATCCTGACCATTTACTTTTTTTTCTTTTTTTAAAAATTTCTTGTAAAAAGAGAGAAAGAATTAGAGTCCAAGACTAGCATATGTTTAATGCTTCACACACGTGCAATACACATTTTTCCATAATAAAATATGTGGAGGGTCCTGATTCCTAATTTCACTTTGGGAGTGAATTAAGCACTTCCATGCTGAAGAAACACAATCATTTATTATCATAAATCTGCATGACAAACAATTTGGCACCATAACCAACTTATTCCTTTACATACATATCAAATCAACACATTCTATCAAAGCTTATTACCGATTTTACATCTATTGAACATATAACTGTTAACCAACCCAGAGAAAAAGTTTTCATTATTTTTTGCTTTCATCACTATATATCTAACAACTCATGGCAGCTTGAGAATGATTCATGCAGAGATACCTAAAATAATTTTTGTTTTAAATATCAGTGACTGACTACTAAACAGAATGGCAACTTTCTACGATGACATTAGGCTCAGCGCTATTACAAACTTAAGCCAACTGCATTGCAAAGTGTTTAATACGTTGACCAGAAGCAATTTAACAGAAATTTCTAAAAACAGATTTTGTAAATAATATTCATAGGCCACTTAGTGCTGTTCAAATTAACTGATTTATAGTTCCAATAAGCATTTATAGTACTTTTGGGCCATCTATAAGTTATTCTTACTAGAAACTGTTTATGATTGGAAAAAACCCGGTAGAATGTTTAATCACCATACTTAATCCTGACCATATAAATCCCCATATTTAATCGCGAATCTAATTATACATAGGTGATAGTAAATAGTGGTTGCTTCCTAATCTTTATGACAATAGACGTGAAACTGAAGGTTTTGGGATACTAGAAACAAAATGTAAAATTCTGCAGTTAATGAAATTTGCGAAGAAATGTGGAAAAGTGGTAATAAATGAACATGATATAACAGAAGTTTTCCATTGGGATGACAACGCACTAATAATCAATCAATGGGTGGATGGTGAAATCTGCAGTATGGTTCCATATCCAGAAAAATTTCTCTATCAATAGTTAAGAAAGTGACAAAGAGGTTGTTGAGAATGGAAAAATTTCAATAACTTCATAGGAATTATTGATGTAGTTGTTACAGAACTTGGATTTTGTAACTGAAAAAGGACTTATATCTATCTTCCATTAGTCTTAATTATGTCTAAAACAACTTATATTGAAAGAAATGTTTAACAAAGCAAACAAATAAATATTGAGATAAACAAATAAATTATTTGGGAGAGGGGGTAAATTTGGATTCCATTGAAGTCATAAACGCTTTATTATTTTAGATTTTTAATTTTATTACTTCTACCTGTCATATTACTAGACTTAACTCACGATTTAAAATATAGAAAATACACAAATCCAGAACTGTCAAAGTCCCGATGAGTCCAGATCTCGGACTTTGTACTATTTTTTTATCCAATGGCTGGCATTTGCCTAGTCAGCATTGACCACTCCTAAAGCCAGAGTTGGTGGCCACTTTATTCTGGAAGCACTTAACAGGCGGCTACCATTGCCTCTCATGAAGGGACGGACAGTTACAACCATGCCCTCTCCAGCATTTAAACCTGGGCCCTTTGGTACTACAGCAGGCTTCCCTAACCACTATACCATCTGGACTTTGTACTACTGTATACGGACACATAAAAAGTTAGATTTCGTAATTTTTATAAAACTGATTTTTTTTAATTTAAAAATGCCATAACAAATCTTTTCCTTACTTTTTAATTACATTTAAGCCTATCATCCTCAGTGTAAAACAGTTCGTTATACAATTATAAAGTTCCCAATTTAAGATATAACAGAAGATGGCATCACATGTGTTTCTTTGAACAAATGTTCTTGGCCATGCACAAACCAGTTTGTGCTCTGGTTGAGTAGCACATGCTGTTTGGACCATGACATGTTTGGGTTGCTGGAAAGATACTGAAACTTGTGATGGCCACTATTTCCACATATCTTTTTTAATAATAGTTGATATGGATGTTTTGGAGAATAATTATTCTAAATATATACATAACTATGTAAAAATGTCAAATAATGTGAATATGCATCACAGCTTTCATGATATTGCACATAAATATGATAACCTAGATGTAGGACACTAGGTACATATTAAAGCAGCCTTTTTTATCATGATCTTTTTATCCTGACGTAAATCAAATCCAGCAGGTGTATGTGTATAAATACTGTACAACTTGCATATGTCTATATATATATAAACACACACACACATATGTATTTTTTATGAGACTACCTCCAAGGAAATTTTATAGGTCAAGTAAGATGGCAAAACGCCTGTGTGTTTCACTAACTCCCACTGAAGAACAGGGCAATGAGAATGTAGCAGGCCAAAGCCATGCTGATATAAAAATTGAACCATCTGATACTGCAGCTGGATATATTATCAACAAAGACTCTAGTGACGAAGACGGCAGTGACACCTTGAGTAAATATTCCAGGAAACCTGCTCCGTGTGCAGGTTATACCAGATTTAGATTTTAGCAATCAATAGTTACAAGTTGCAGCAGAAAAGAAGGCTCAGACTAAAAAAATTAACAGAAAATGGCAAGATTGTGGCCTTTATCCTCTGCTTGACGAACTGAACAGATATGAATCTTTTGATCTAGATCATGGGTAAGCAACCTTTTTATACCTACAGCTCACTTTCGTATCTCTACTAGTAGTAAAATTTTCTAACTGCCTACCGGTTCCACAGTAATGGGTATTTACAAAGTAGGGAAGTAACTTTAATTTATAAATTTGTAAAGCAGAGTTACAGCAAGTTAAAGCATATAATTATTTACCAAGTATTTTATGTTGGATTTTTGCCAAGTTTGGCAGAATAAATCTATAAAACAACTTACTATAGTTAAATCCATCTTTTTATACTTTGCATACACAGAAATTAATTTAGTTAAATGAATTATTAGTGGAATCACTGAGGCTGATGTTAGGAAACTAAATATTAAATATTCCATTCAATTTTTGTGAGGAACAAATGAAGGTCTCCCCTTTCGGAAATATTCAGGTAATTTCTTTCTTTGGTCATAGTATGGCTGACAGCACTAAATCCTGATTCCACAAGACATGAGATAGGGAAAGTATCAATAAACTGAATACCATTTCCCGCATATTTGGATATAAGACTGACTTTTTTTTTTTATTTTGCCATAGGTTTTCATATTCGCCTCTGTCGAATTTTTCCTTTTTCAGCATATCAATTTTCTAATAGTTCTTCTTGCAAGTTGTATCATACTCTTCAATATTTGGTGTAAAAGGATTTTTCAGTCAGTCATATACCTTAAATTTCAAAATATCTTCAAATCACTTTTCCATGTTCAATTTAAGTTTGTTGATGTGGCTACTGAATCTGCCAATATGCTCTGGAATTACATCAGCTTTTACAGATGATAATTGAGGAAACTGATTAAATTCTCTCTTCAACAGGTTATCAGGATGTAGTTCAAGTTAGTCAATAAATAATAGCACAATACTTTGGCAACCTATAAGTTTCCTTAGCTCCTTGAAGCTGCAAATTCACATCGTTAAATCTCTTGAAAAAAATTTGCTAAGTAAAAGGGCTCATTCTTTACTGTTTTTAATTGCTGACACAGATTGGTCTCATTATTACTTTAAAAAAAAGTGTATGACACTATCATATAATGCTACAAATCTAGCCAAAGATGTACACTTTGACAGCCAGCTCAAATTATTATAATAAAGCTAATAATGAACGGAGACTTGTACTTAGATGTTTTGATAGATGATAAAAGATGTTTAAGGTACACAAGTTATTCAGGTTTCATACAAGATGTTGTCTGTGCACCACAAAATGAATACATAAAATATTTGGCACTTCCAGCTTCAAATAAGCTAGAAATCCATGATAGCGACCTACCATTGATGGTGCTCCATCAGTAACGCATGCAAAAATTATTCAAAAGAATATTATTGTTTGTAAAGTATGTTCTCATACTATTAAATACAGATAATCCTTTTGTATCTATGATGAGATTTATTGGGAATAGCATTTCGTCTCGTAATATATTGTTCCTATCAAATAGAATACATATGCCATCAATAAAGCATCATTATCTGCAAACGTAGATTTGTCCAGCTGCATGGTAAATGAAGAGTTTTAGAGAATACTTTCAAGTTTGTTTTCAAAGTTAACTGCCATTTCATCAATTTCTCACTTTACTATGCTAGCGTTTCGGGGAAAAGTTTTTTAAATTTGAGGTACATCCCGATGCATTACTGTTGAGATAAATTCTTTCATAGCTGGTATTATTACAGTTTCTCCAATATTATAGCTTTTACCACTTTTTGCAATTAATTGTGAAATGCAAAAAGTGGCAATTAATCCATCTTCATTCGTTGCATGTTGTTTCTTAAATGATTCAATGTAGTTGAACGATTTTGAAATTTTATATATTTCCTGAAAATATTCAATGGTCCTCGTCATTTGGATGCTTTGCAGAAAGATGTTCTTGCAATCGACTTGGCTACATTGCCTCATTGGATAATGTTTTATGGCACAATAAACCCAGTGGACGTTGTTTGTCTGCAACAGATTCTATGAACCCATCTTCAGATACTCTGGCAAATAGCTGTGTGCCTATTTCTTTTTTTTTTCTGAGACAAGGGCTCATGATATTTCAGAACATTTTGTTTGAAGCTGTAAGCATGTGCTTGCTCTCAGAAATCTTAACTATGTACTGACTTTAACTTCAATTACATAACAATTTAACTTCACTTACATCACGTGAACAAAATTTATGCACTTGAAGTCTGTTGCATAGTCTCAACTTTTAGAAGGCTGCATGCTTTTCTGATCTGGTACACAAGATGTCCTTCTCATCTCCTGGTGTTGGTCAAGCAGGATAAGGCAGACATGGGCCAAGTGGTCGGATGTGGTCCCAGTACAAATGCCCTGTAACAGAGTCTGACAACTGTCTTGATCTTCACTGGTCAACAGTTAGTCAACTGGTATGCAATCAGAGCGCTGTTTGGTTGCTCCGCTTACCACTCACCATGAAAGCTGGAATGTCCACTAGTGGGTGGTAGGGACCAGGTTGACTACCACTGGTCTAGATGAACTTCAATAAAAAAATCTGACTCCCACTCAACTTTTTGGACTATTCTGTGATGATGGTGTGTTTGAGTTGGCTGTTCTGAGCCAAATATATATATGCATAATATAAATTTAGGAGCCACAAATGAAGAAATAAAATGCATTACTGGGATATTGCTTGTTAGACGATACATTCAAATTCCACATAAAATGATGCACCGGGAAAACAGTTCAGATTCACACTGTGAACTCGCTGCAAGTGCTGTGCAAAGGCACTGGTTTGACAGCATTGGTTCTAACACCACTTTGCTGATAATAATAATTTATATTGGGGAAAGCAAATGTATAAAACTGCATCCCCTAATTGAAAAACTGAGTGAAAACTATTTATAACATGATCTTACAGAGGAATTTTACTGAGTAGATGAATAGATGTGCAAATGTTTTGGACACCATAAGTGCATGCAAGGTCTCAAGGGCAAACAAATAAGATTTGGTTTTAAAATATGTTCTGTGAGCTTTTGGAATTTAGAAGCAAGACCTTTATTTATGGTGCTGACAAACAGTTTTTGTTCCAGAGCAAGATTTATAATCAATACAAAAAATAGAAATAGAATTAGCAGTTCGCAAATGAAGATGATACAATTCACACTCAGTTTTAAACACATGTCTATGCTTGTTTCTTGTAATGCAATGCAGAAATGATAATTTGAACTTATTCACAATTTTAGACACAAAAACAGATTTAAGCTTGCCTTTCAACTGTATAAATTTGGGAACAATATTTTAACATTCGCATTTAAGCAAAAAAGGGAGATGGTTAAAAAATTTCATACCCTTGAAGCATAACATTTACAAAACTGGTTTTGTATGATGGCATATTAAACCCAATGGGAAAAACATAAAAAGGTGGTAAAAATTAAAAGCACGAAAGGGCAGCAGAAAGAGAAAAATGATTAAAATACCAATTTTCATGAACAAGAATTATAAAAATGTTTAAAATAATAGAAATGAAGATTGCAATAAAAACAAAACAATATGCTTTATGGTGCAGCAAACTGTAGAAAATTGTCAAATTACAAATTAAGAAAATGTCAAACAGGGATAAAATGACCAAAACTTAAAAAGATAACAACTGGAAAGAAAAATTCACTGACTTCTGAAAATAAAACAGTGATGATAAACCAATTTTGCCTTAAAGACTACTTTGAAATTTCTGCTGTGCCTCATAGGCCCACGGTGTTTTACGTTTGGAAAATAATAATTTCATGAAATTATGCAACTTCACTGGATGATTTTGTGTTTCCAAATAATAAGAAAAATTAATACAAACTTATAAAAACCTGAAGAAAATTCACTAAAAAAACACAAATGTAGTGTAGGTTCAAACCAATTTTATTTCAAATTAGAAAATAAAGAAAAGCATACACTAATAAACTACTGGCTACTACAATAAAATGCAACAGCTTAATTGTTAAACTGACAAATATTTCGTTAAGTCAGTACTGCATTCAGGCATTAATTTGCTGATAATGAGACATCTGATCATTGATATTCTCCAAAAACTTATTAAAATTTGTTGTAAATCCTGTTAAACAGCATGCCAGCACAATGCTGTTTTTCACATGTTCTGTATTCAACATATTTTTGTACACATTTTATTCTTTTTAGTTTTGATGAAGCCAGTTCACGAGGTTTGCTGACCAAAAAAGTGCTTTCACAGTTAGAGCTCAGTATGTTTTTATACTTAATAGGGTCAATTAGTTTAAAAACTCCATCACTTTTATTTCTTTGCTTTCGAATGTTACATTAGTATGAAGAGTAATAATCTCTCGTTCAGCCTCTGATTTGTTAATAAAACATTTTTTTTTTCCATTGCTGAAGTCACTTTTATTATGTCTAATTGCAAGAAAGAATTTTTTTCTGAAGAATAAAGTAGGCTCCACAGAAAACATGCCTTCGAATCCTCCTATAAATTCCTAGCTACATAACTGAAGGTTTTCAATACAGTTAAATGGATCATATTCTAGTATAAATTCTGGGTCTAGGATGAGTGTAAATGATGGAAAATGTTGGTAGTCTTTCTCCAAAAACTGTTGTTCTTCCACAAATAGGTTTTAGCCACAAAAGCAGATACTGAGCTTACCATTTGCAATATGTATTTTCCTTTTGCTTGTAAACATCGTATTTAGGTCACTGAATTTTGCAATGATTATTAGTTAAAAATGCGAAGTCAGCCAGCCACTTTATCTCATCCAATGTCTGGTCATAATTGTCTTTGATATGAGGAAATTTTTAATTTCTGACAGCATTCCAAAAAATCTTGTTCAAACATTTTCTTGACTCATCCATCTAACTTACATATAACAAATTATATCACCATACTCGCTATCTAGCTCATCAAACAAAGCCTTAAAAAATCGATGATACAAAAGCCGTCTTCCGATAAAATTTACAGTGCATACGATAACAATCATTCTCAGATTGAGGTTGAACATTTTAGCAGTCAGTCTTTCTTGATGAATAACACAGTGGCATAAATTAAATTTGGAATATGCGTCATAATGCTTACATAGCTCAATAAACCCAGTATTACTCCTGATCATAGCCAACACAGTTCCGATTGTGATGAGTTTTTTTAATTCAGTGTTATTTATTTTCCCTTCAGTGATTAGTTTTTAACCTCCTGTGTTGTATATATTTTTTCTTGAATGTGTTTTACCAGAGTCAACAATGCTTTTTCATGCAGAAGTCCCGAAACACCATTCTCGTCAACACCAGAAGCTGAGATGAATCGTTAGTATCAAGGATTCATCAAACCGCAGTGGAAAATATGCATAGTTCTCCAAATCACACTTCATTTGTGCATAGATGTCGTTTGCCATATCATTTACATGGCGTACTACTATGTTTTGTGGCATAGGCATACTTTTCAAAGCTGAGATTATGTCATTTTTGTTTTTAAGTTTGTCAAATAAAGATTGACATTGCCAGCACGGCTTCCTTCACAATGTCTCTGAATATGCCTTTTCATGAGATGCAAGAATGTAACATACTTTGAAAGATGCTTTTGTGTGTTTCTTTGCTCCATTTTTTTAGGGCAAAAAGACTGCTTTGCTGAGCTTTTAGAGTTTTCAATAATTGAACTCTATGTCTATGTAAAGCAGATCCGAGTGGATATTTTCTGCTGAAATCCTTATGAACGTTTTTGAATGTTGAACGGCTTATTTTTGCACCACTATGGAAGCTATGCATAATAAGCAAACTGCTTTTTCACCAACATTTATTAAACAACAGCTCTTCTTCCCATTCATTATTGAAATGGTAGGCTTTCTAGCTCTTTGTTAGTCCTGGCACATAACTCCTGGTGACAAACATACCACAGAATATATGAAATAGTTAAAGCGTTATTTTTTTTTAAACTTGCCAGAAACAGTGCCACTACCAAGAACTTTTATCAACTTATTTCAATTAAACTGGTGACGATGACCATGGACCGCATGGCAGGATGGATGCTTCATCGTTTGTGCAGATGCACAGCAGCACCAGCAGCAAACACAGCTTGTGTTAAAATAAGTATTCTAATCCGAATTTGCAGTGCAGATGAAACCGCAGAAAAGTAACAGAGTGAACATGTGAGTAGGTGAACACAAATGTAACATCCCCATACCTTATATGTAACTGTACCTTTTCTCTGGTTGTTTTTTACATAAAGATTAGAATTTTTTACATTAGGATTAGATTTTCTCTCATGGTGATATTGCGATCGAGGCTGGCAAGCACCTAAAAATAAGACTACAGGCGCCTGCAAACCACCAGTTGGATATCAATGAAATGGAAGAATCCATCACCAAAAATGGTGATCCAAAAAGCAAAATGGCTCAAGGGGATGAACTAACAAAACTGAGATAAATGCATTTGAAAGCGTCTATTTTTTGGATTGTCATTTTAAGCTGATGTTCCTTTGATTAATAAGCTTTTAAAAAATGTTCACCTTTCCTTGCCATCAGACAAGACATTAACAACTTTATCATCATTCCATTTCATTCTTTCAATTACAAAATTGCATGGATTCTCCAGAATTTCAACTTTCAGATAATTTTCTTACCTATCAATAAAATTCAAAGTTCCATTAAAAATTACATCCCTTTCTTTATTTCTTGGAGAATATGCATCACATCTTGCTAGTGTCGTTTGAGATATACCAACTAAACTAAGAGAGAGTTTTGCTTAAAAGAACACAAATTTTATATTAGAAAAGGAGAAATAAACAAATCTTCAATAAATAATCACAACTGGAAACTTAATCACAATTTTAACTTTTGTTTTGAGTACATTATCCATAAAGCTTCTCTATCTGGTTATTGCATTAATTTGAATCCAGTCAGTTGAAATGCTTTTGAAATTCTAATACATTAATTTTCTGCATTTCATTAATATTTTCCTTAATAGGTAGCCCTACATTTGCATTTGCCTTGCTCCACTAATTGCTTGCAGTATAAATATGGTCATTGCTCTCCACATTTTTGCAGAGTATTTTTTGCTCCTGATGATAATGGGATTTGTTTCTGATCAGTCTTGAAAATGGAAGAATTTTATTTAAAATCTACACCAGATTAAGGGTGCTATAGTTCGACCACCTCAAACGCAACCCTGGCTGGCATTCTGCCAAACACATAGACTCGTCCAAAAGGGGCATTATTAGTTCCTGTGACGTGCATGTTTGCGCTCATGGTCGCGGATGAGGCGGTCGAACTATATTTTGCCTAATTTTTAATTCTACATTGTACATTTCTCTTTCTGTCTGATTATATGAAAGTTAAAAAGCATACAGAAAGAAAAATTCTAAAATTCAGCAATACTTATGATGCAGATATAATTCTTAGGAGTAAAATTCAACAAAATTTTTATTCACCTCCTTGAACAAGATATTCAATGGAAACACACAAATGATGAAGATTGGTGTTGCATACATTCTAAATACACAGGGTTTGTCCAGAAAGTAGTAGGACTGATTTTTTTTAAACACTTATTCACAATTTTGATACATCGACTAAATAGTTTTCAAAATATTCCCTTCTACATCAACACACAGTTTCCAACAACTCTGCCAATCACTGAAGGCTCTCTGGAGTATAGAAACTGGAATGCTCTTCAGCTGCCTCTTGAATGGCCAGGACCAAGGTATGGTGCTGTCCTTTCATGACCGTTTTCAGTCAGGAAAAGAGGAAGAAGTCTGAAGGAGCACCATCTGGGCTGTAGGGTGGCTGGGGAAACTAGGTGATGCCATGGTTGGTCAGGAAGTCAATGACAGCAAAGGCGGTAAGACTCGGCGCTTTGTCATGAATGAAAAACAATAATCGAGGCTTGTTTCTAAAACTGCTATGATCTTGAAATACTTGATCAACATTTGCCATTTCTTCCAAATAAATTAAAAATCTGTTAACTTTAGCTTTTATTCGAGTCGTTTTAAATCCAAAAATTTCAGCAGCATCATTGTCTATTTCAATGAAAATTTCATACGGCCACAAGGTGTGCCAGTTCTTATTAAATCTGGCCTGATTTAAAAGATTTTACCAGAAATGTCTCTTATTAGTTGTGAATGTTGTTCTTTAAATCTGAAAGGCTGTGCACATTCAGGGTTCATACACATTTCTGCGCATGGAAATTAAGTACTTTTAAGGACCATTAATGAAGAAAGTTAAGGACCTATGAACAAATGGGAACTGAATAAATTAAAATATTATCTATGCCTGAACTTCATTTTTGTAATACCATCCTAAAAAGAAAATAGATCCGTAAGTAGGATGAATAATTATTAAACATGAATTAATTAACAAAATTATTAGTAAGTTTGAGAATAAAATCAACTTTATAGAATGTATCAAGCAGCATTAAATATTTTACATTTATAATAGTTGGACATATTTCAAAAAAAAATAAGTGACATTTTATTTATGTTTTGCTAACAGTTAGTTTTATGATTTTTTTTAATGCTTCATTTTTGTCACATACTTGCTCAGTCTAGAGGCTTAGTAAATAGCAAGTAGATTTTATGTCAAGCGGCATAGATTAAAATTAGAAGTAGATCATACTCAGTATGATTCATAAAAGATCACCCTGTCACCGCTGCTGCTTGCCTAGAGAGAGACCTACTGATTAGAACTAACCTAAAAGGCCTGATGTAGGCACGGTTGGCAAGATCTGAAAGTTAGCTGGGGTTCTGTCTGTCGCAGTTAGTGTCGCAGCTTCGTGTAGGTCCAATAAAGCACTAAAGCACCACAGATGGTAAGTCGTTTTGTATTGTTTTTAACAATACAAAAATTGTTGTTATATTAAGTCTCACTAAATGCAAAGAATAAGTTTTACATGATTTTTTACATTTTTGTGTTTTATCTTGTGGCCACGGTAAGGATTAATGAAAGGCAATAACTCGCTTTAATATGCAGAGGTAATTTTTAAGGGTAAGCAGTTAGTTATAAATAATTAAATTAGGTAGTTAGATAACCTTAGTCATTATGGGTTTACATAGCCAATATGAAATTTTATTTATTTTTAATAATATTTGTTAAAAAAGCCATATTAAAATCACAATCTAATAAAATTAAGCTTAAATCTAAATAAAATCCAATAAAATTAAGTTTAAAATACATGAAATTTATGACATTGTTTCTTAAACGATATTAGGATAACTACACATTAAAAGCTATAAAACATTCATGTTTTGTAACAACAAAACTGAACAAAATATTTATGCGTCTTTTTAATTTGAAGCCTTCCCAGACATTTTGGCTAATTTAAATCAATTTCCTTCTCTTTAAGCATCTTTTCTAACAATCAGAAAATCGTCTCAATACACAAACCAGTGTTCTCACTAGTTTCTGCGTGCTTTATCTCCTAACTTGTCATCCTCTCTACAATATAGTTATGAGGCTTTACTTGATCTGGTAAAAGTTAAATAGTACAAAACCTCCCGACAGACGTGAAGCAAATTATCGCTATGTCTGAAAGTAACTACAGTGTCAGACACAGGTTTAAATAAGCCTCTTATTTAAAAAGAACTTAAACATAAAGGCATGTTCTGATGCTAACAAAATTAGTTACAGCTCGTGGTGATGTAATTAAACAAGAACAGTCAAATTCAAACTAAAAATGTGGGCTAGTGGTCAGACTATACAATTTAGTTTTAATTTATGCTGGCTTAGTAACTCTATCATATGAGAATATAGAAATGGGAAACTAAAGGCTGAAATCATAAACAACTGGATAATTTATATAATAATAATTGTACATATCTTTGAAGAATAATTTTCTTTATGTATTATTGTCTCTTTCTTCAACACATTTCCTTTTTATTTTAGAATTTTTGGATTTAATTAAGGATTCCTATTTTCTAAAAAAACTAAATGCATATAGAAAAAGCTGCTAATTTTATTTCTTTAGCAATGTCAAAATTGAGAAGAAATATGAAATATATATGGCAAGGGCTGGTTATAGAGCTGATGTGGCAGAAATTTTAGAATTTAGTGACAAACTAAGCAACAAAATCTAGAAATGTCATAACTTTTAGAATTTAGAGCAGGCACTGGAAGCAGAATTTAGAAAGGCACTAGGCAGCAGAATTTATGATTCATAGAGATTGCATCAAGTGGAAATATGCCTAGCGCCAGTTCTGTATGATGCATTAAGGCATATTATATGAATCTTTTAAATTGCCAGTTTTCAATTTCTTTATTAATAAAAAAATACATTTCT
>KK119255.1:670979-716915 GCA_000611955.2 Stegodyphus mimosarum | reverse complement strand
ACGTGCATCGCTTTACTGTTATTTCCTTTCACATTATTTCATAGTCACAGACAATGTTGGTATTTTATTTTTCATTATAAACATCTAAACAGTACCCATAGTAAAAATTGTAAATTATTTATTGCATTACTATAGCCTACTATCCACCAAGACGACATCACACACATCCCATAACAACATTACCACGAACGGCGTCATATTGCTTTTCTGAGAGCAGGGGAGGGAGGGAAATTTTTTCTCACGTCAGCGTAACACGGAGAAAAATAGTTTGAACGCGGTCGCCTTAAAGAGATGATGGTTGATGCCGGTGTTTATTTGTAATATCAGAAATGTTGATATATGCATATATAAGTGTGTATTCAGAGAACCAACTCGTGGCGAAGTCCCCTCCCTAAGATGACCGCCTCTGAACGAGACCAGTATTTGTGAAAACTTAAGTATATTTTGGTATTGAAACATTCCCTCTGCAAGACGACCACCCGCAAAGAAAATTCCGGAAGTGTAGCTGGTCGCCTTAGAGAGATTCATTTCATAGAGGCAACCTCCTTAAGACGACCATCTCTTAAAGAAAAACATATTTCTGAGAACATAAGCGTATATTGGTAGTGAGCATCGCCTCTCTAAGGCGACCACTTGCAAAGATGCATTTTTATGTGTGGCTGGTCGCCTTAGAAAGACCTCGCTGTGTGTTGTGTAAATGATTACTGTTAATGTTTTCGACAAAAGCTTTTAAGAAATCAAATAAATGAGCATATGTAGTAAAAAGCCTCTCTAAAATGACCAGGTTACCCTGCGTTTCCAGGTTACTCTGATGGTCTTAAAGAGATCCTATTTTCATTCTTAGAAGTGCTGATGGTCTTAGAGAAGAGTTGGAGACGTGAGGGTTCACTGTATGTTTTTTTTTAATTTCAAAGCTTTCTGTTGGTTACAAAATAGAAATAACCTTATTTTCAACAGTGTACAAATAAACGAAATAAAAGTAAATAAATAAATAATTTAAAATAATCAGTAGACAACAAGAATACCGATGAATTTTGGTTTACTGACACCAGTATTAATTTTATTGTTCAGAAAGAAGTCTATTGACGTCAATTAGAAAATTAGAATAAACCCATATAAACCAACAGAAGACTTATTTGGCATCTATTTCTATTATATTGATACCAGTAAGAAAACCAATAAAAGCCATTATAAACTAATACAAACCAGTAGAAAGTTCTGGCATTGATGTTGGTTGTATGGTGTCAGATGATACCAGTAAGAAAAATCCACAGAGATCAATAGAAACCAGTAAAAGTCAGTAGAGACCAACAGAAAGTTTTACTGGTTTCTATGTGGCATTTTGAAACTAGTAAGAAAAACCCACAGAGACCAACAGAAACCAGTAAAAGTCAACAGAAACCCATAGAATTTTATGGGTACCCATAAAAAATTTTACTGGTTTCTGTGGGGAATTTTTAGCAGGGATGACAGGCAACTCGTTTTTAGATTTCTAGATTCTAATAGTTAATGTGTATGTTATTTGTTACTTTAAATTTCATTAAATTATTTTAAAGAAACCACCGATGGGCCAGATTATTAGTACTTGCGGGCCAGATTCGACCCTGGGGCCATAGTTTGGAGACCCCTGCTCTAGACTATTATTCACTAATTGGATTATTATTATAAAACAAATTTACATTTAGTTCATGATGACTGATAAAATAAGCTTAATAGATATTACAAAAGTTGCAAGACCGTTTCATGTGAAATGTATTGCTGATAAGTAAACGAAATTACTGTATAAAAATAAGTTTATGAGTATCTTACTTATAATTATTACCACAGAAACAACGATGTTTTATAAAATTGACCAGCTGTATAACATAAGATAAAATGGATACAAATTTTCATTCTTAAAAACTTACACAACTTAAATGCATCTAGGTATTAGAGTCTTTCATCATCAATTCTTAACTCATTGTTGCATATCCAAGAAATAACGGTAAATTTAATGTACAGAAATTTGGTTCCTTTAAAATACAATACTTATGAATAATATTATTCATTGATACTGCAAAGAAGGCTCGTTTTCTCAATTTAACTACTCTCGATAATTCACGAATTATGCAAAGTACGTTTACTCAAGTTAAATATGCTGTTTTAATTACTAAATTATGTAAACTAGACAACTGTTAAATGAGAGGAGAGATTCAAAACTTGTTTCTATTAATTCTCGAAATATATGCGTTAAATTATATCATAACAACAACATAAATGTGAAAAAAATGACCAAGTTTTAGAGCAACGACATTCGGTGTAGTCGGTGTCACTGACAAAAGAGTTGAGATCTAACTGATGCAAGTCCCAGAGCAGTTCCTTTAATCATAGCTGTAGGAATGTACAGCGTTCTTCAATACATCTAAAAAATAATTTATTAATTTCTTTGCTATCGATTACTTTTTTGGATCAATTTTGTTCAAATATACCTGAAATTTTATCTCTTGAAGAGAAAGAATAATTGATAGAAATTTTCCGTGATCGAACTATTACTGAATATATCAAAAATAACACACTTGCCAACTTTTGGCTTAACCGAAAAAAAAAAAAACAATTTAGAAACATTTCAAATAAAGCTATTAAATTTTTATTGCCTTTTTAGACATCTGTGAATAAGGATTTTCTTTCATGTTATACTTAAAAAACAAGTACAGAACAAAATTAAATGTGGATTCTGATTTACGCTTAAAACTAAGTGAAATAAGACCAGGCATAAAAAAAAATTATTTCTCTCAAACAGGCCCAAATTTCGCACTAAATTTTAGAATGAAAACATTATAACTTAAATTTTTATAATTAAAATATAACCAATTTTTAATCAAATATTTTATATGTGCGTATTTAATTCAAATAGCCAACAGTTTATTCAAATAGAAAACAATTTTTAGCCTAAAGGACGTTAGCCGGGTTAATTTCAAAACGGCATTTTGCGTGGATTCACTTTTCAAACTGTTGCAAACAAATAGTATCGTTATGCATTCCATTTAAAGAAGCTAAATAATAAAGAATCTGCATGAATGTTTCGCGCATTGTGGAAAAACAAAGGTATCTAGAGTCTTCAAATTTTGAATAACGTTATCTTCCAAACGAACATGGCCACTTTGGAAGCCCGAATTTTGATTTCGAATTCGTTTAATTACCTATTTCAAATTTTGCAAACCTTTAACGAATTTTTTATTAACAAACTCAACGATTCCAAAGTGAGCAATGGCAATACTGTACGAAGAAAAAAACATTTTAATCTCCAGCGCGCGAGATTGTGTATCAAGAATTCTAAAGATATGTTATTTTCCAACGTAACCTCTACACATGCACTACTATATTTGTACATGTTATACATAGTTACTTTTATGTCTCTATTTGAATTTTGCTTTTATTCTGTGTATTTATTTTTATCTCTACTATGGCTTTAATCTCATGTTCCAATCCATTAGGACTCTAGTTTGATCTTTTAAACCTAGCATAAATGTTCTTATCTCTTCCACATTTGTTTAACTTTCTCTTTTGGGAACTTCACTTGATGTATTTTTACATGAAGTGCCTTTCGGGCAACATTTTTATCGATCGGACACATTGCGAAATTCGCAATATGGTGGTATAACGTTTCCTGTATGGGATATACTTCCACCTGAAAGGTGAATGGCGAGAATTGATCTCTAACCAACCAACCTACGATAGTGAAGAATTATCATCTATCACGTTAAGGATATTAGAGAGATTTAAAGAATAAAGAATCTGCTTGCCTGAAGTGCAAGCAGATTTTCATAACAAGAAATCAATGTACTAATGGTTGCAAACTGATTTCTTGTGCATGAAGAACGCATGGCGGCTTAATATATATATGTGTGTGTGTAAGCATTTCAAAATCGGAAGTATGATATGTGACATATTATATTTTTAAAAAAATTATGTGGAGTTTGCTTTAACAGATTTACTGGTATTCATAAATAATTATGCGTGTGTTTCTTTAATCTACGGTTTACTGAGCGTGAACATTAGAAATTATCTTAATGACTTAAATATACTGCATCTTATGCTGTTATTGTAAAGTATAAAAATAATTAAATTTAAAAAGAGAAAGCAACTTAATTTAAAAGTACCGTAAGGTTTAAACATTGCTGAATTTTTAAAGAGCTGTTATAAATACTGCGCTTGCATACACATATACGTACACGCGTATATACACTAAATAAATAATGATTTAAATATAGCTATTCTTTTTTCCAGGTAAGTTTTTTTGTAAGGGATAGTACAGAAGTAATTGCGCCATGTTTAAAGCGAGATGATTACAAAATGATGTAAAGAAAAACCACGCCATATTTTCCACGTATAAAAGAAGAATTAACATGCAATATATGCACGTTTCGTGTAGATATATCTATCAGCTGGAATATCGTACAAATTTAAACATCAATGAAGGATTTGCTAGTGGAATGGCTGTCCGGTCTGCTGTTCTCAAACTAATTAATTTTTTTCCCTGAATTATGTGCCCATGTATGTAAACATGCATCTTAACTGTCTCTGAACAGGCATTTACTTCGAGAACGATGTGATTGATTAGTACGCAATCGTATTTTAAATTTGTGAAACTGCTTTTGTCATGTGCTTTCGAATTCTATAGTTTTTGTCTTCGTTTGCTATGAGTTGTATTTTTCAACATTGGTTTGAAGTATATCGCTTTAAACATTATATAACTACTTCTGCGCCACTCCATATACATAGTTAGCCTCTTAATGTTATACTTTATTTAAGCACAAGAAAATACTTCGATATAGAAAAACAATCTGTATTGTTTTGAATATATATTAGGTACATGAAAAATTGTATAATTTTAAATAAATGCTGTTTAACTCTATAATCCGTCATAAAAAATACTTGTACATTTCATGATTTGTTTAGGCTCTTTCTTTCAACGCATTTAAGGAAGGCATGTAAATAAGCCTAATCTTTAGACGTATTTCTGAGAAAGATTTAATGTGACTAACTCGTGGTTCTGTTAATCTAAATATCTTCAGAAGCAATACGAGTAATTTTGAAACAACAGCGAGTTAACTTGTGTTTAAAAAATAATTTCCGCATTTTCCCTACGTGAGTTTGGTGTTATTAGCTTTGAAGAAATAACAAATTTCTTTAAAAATTAATTTATACTTAGGATAAAAATTTTCGCTGTACTCATCTGCAAATAATTTGCTTTGAAAGTCAAAGCTAAGTTAACAAATGCAGAACTATGGGATATTTTGAGGACACTGACGATCAATTGAAAGGGAACGTATTATTTATTTAGAATAACTATCCTCTTATCTAATATAGTGATCATTATAAATTTATCTAGTATAATCAAATGATATGAATTTCAGTTTAACAGTGATTTCTAATTATAATAGAATTAATCAAGTTTAGTTTTTGTGCCATTTCTACTGCTTAGGCAACAGAATTATAAAATATTTAAACATATGTTATTACATTTTTAGCACAGTAACGTTGTAAAGACCTTATTTTGATCTAACCAATTATTTTTATTTTAAGAAACTTGAAGAACCTTTCCTTCTACAATTTTAAGAATCTTTCCCTTCAGATTTCAATTTCCTGCTAGAAAGCAAATTAAAATGATGTATATGAAAATCTAAGCGAGTTCGGAAATAGTATTTAAGTAGCAAAATTTATGAGTTCGCAGTAGGAGAGGTAGTTCTGAGTTTATGCCGCGAATTTTAAAGTAGCTCTGTAGTTGAATACCAAGTGCTAGCCACTTACTTTAAATTATATTGATATTCTAGTTTCGGCTGTGCTATGCGCAGCCAATTAAACGGTTTAGATTGAGAAGGAGCCAATAGTGTAGCTAAAGTTTAATTCATTGTGCTTGTACATACTATTTTGTGTTCAAATTACTTATCCCCAAGCGGTAGTTAAATTGTGAGCACCGAGTGAGTGTATTTTCTGTCCCATTCACTTCGTCTGCAGCCATCTGTTCTTCCAAAAGCAAAGCGAGAATTCGCTATCTTCGTCTTTCAGTATGGTCTACAGTTTATGTTCTCAAAACACAGAACAAGACGCTAAAACGTAATTACATGACCTTCTGTACTAAATAAACTAATATGTATTACTTTCTGAGACGTCAAAGAACGAAGAATGTTTTGTAGCAAAATGTTTCTTGATTGACTGACGCAGGCCATCTAACGTTATAATTAACGGAGTTTATTTACTGAACTTACCAAATCGTCAATAATAAAATTAAAATCATTCTGAATTTTAAATAGAGACTGCATCGTGATGACATAAAATCACTTCATGAAAGAAGGATACCCTTTTAAGTGGGATCAGTGATATGCGATAGATAACATGCCATAAAGTTAACACATGCTGCATTTATTTTATTTGTATTTAAGAAGTTTTATAATGTGGCCAGTTTTTATCTCTTCATAATTCTAAAGAACGGGTTTGGAGCTTCTTAAGCTGTGTCTATGCAGACGATTTTAGCATTAAATTATATAAATTGAACTTTATCAATCATCGTACTGTGGAGTCACTTCACACATGTACTTAATTTTACCTCAAAGGACATGGGTACTTAAATGACACATAAATTGCTACTATTAGAGGAAAATTTAAAACATTTTTTTGCTTACCTTTTTGCGCCATGCTCTTATTCGGCTCATATTGTCGTATGATGTCACGCGCTCTTGCTGGATTAGCGTAGGGGTAGAGAATCTCGTTTAATCTGGGATCTCGTTGCTCTTTATTCAAGAACTCTACAAGTTGATCTACAGTCATACCTTTTTTCTTTCCTCCACAACTAGAAAATAAAATAATAGAAAATTAAAATCAGATTATAACAGTTGCAGAAGCAACTTACTGTATCGATTGGTCTGCAGCATAAAACAAAAGGTTTTACACCCTGATGCTTCATATTAAAAAACAAGAGAAAAGTACTTTAAACTGAAAGTGTTATTCACGTGAGAGATATTCGGTATTCCAAATTTCACCATGTATTCTTGAACATTTTATCTCTAGCATATCATCATAGTCCGCATCTGGTACTCAGGCCTTTAAAGTATAAGTATCACGAAGTAGTGAGGAAAACTTTAATCCTTGATCTATCACCCGCCCGAACCGGGAATTCCCTCGATAATCTCATCACAAACAATAGGTACTTCGAAAGAGATCGATGCTACCAGAGTTTTAGAAATATTACTATACGAGTTCCTGATGTTCTTAATATCTCGAGGTTTACGTCCATACCAACTTCGAAATCACTGTTGAAGGATAACTGACTTTATTAATGCAACAAAAGATTCTTAGCTTTACCTTTCATTCATGCTATTTCGTTACAAATTATTCCTTGGCGTCAAATATTGCATTGTAAGAAAGCATAGCAATATAACTATGTAATAATAAACATTTTACATATTTATCTGTACACATAATGAGATTTAAATATAACGCCTTAAGTGTAAACGAGAACACATATCGTTAATTGTTGAACAAAATTCAAAGAAAAATACTAAGCATATAAATAAAGGAATAAAAATGTAAAGAAATTTTATGAGGGAAGATGCCCAAATACCCTTAAAATAGAAGTTTAAATTAAAATAGTTAAAAAAATTCTCAAGCCTTCCGAATGTGGAAGTTTTATAGGAATCAGATCATCATATTTTTTTCAATATATTATTTTTTAAGTTTTGCAAAAGAACGAAGTTTACATCAGTTCAAAAACAAGCAATGATCAGCAATTACAAGCATATTATCTTCTTTTTAGCGTGTTCCTCAACACAGGATACCAACTTTCTCTGTATATGAACAACATAAACGGTATTTATAAAAGATACATTAAATCTCCAAGGAATTGTAACCTTGGGTAGGGTCTTAGGACTGAAATACGCTTTTAATCAATGCTTAAGAAAGTAAGCTAGAAACTGGATTTGTAAAACATCCATAGAATTAGAATAATGGTTAAATTCTAATGTTTAAACACATACACGGACTAGCCTTTTATGAAAACATGGATAAAATGATATTTCGAAGCATATATAGTCTTTTGTTTTCAAATCAAAATCCAACAAAACCTGAAATGTGTCCAAAATTCACTTGATTGTTTGTGAAGTAGATAAAAAGAGATAAAAAGCTTTCGAAATGTTTTCATTTAGTGAATATTTTCATCTATTTATGTCGTTTAGCTCACATTTTCATGAATGAAATCAGTTTACCATAGCAAAACATGTTTTTAGAGTTTTGAAAGTGGCAGTATTCTGTTCTTTTACCGTTTACACAGAAATAAAATTCTGAGAATTGCGACACAAATTCATTTGAATGTTTCATGTAAAGTACGTCCTAATTATGCAGAATTATCAGAATAGAAAACTGAAGAACAGTTTCTAAGGTATTTTCTCTACAGTGGCGCCCGAAAAAAGGTGGTGGATGATGATTCTTCACCACCGGGATTTGGCTATTGGGTCCCGTAATTCCCAGTTGCCCTTTAAAAGGGGAGTATATATGGTATTATCTCCCTCCTTCCAGCATATTTTCGTGGTGTAAATGTTAGCACACTCGGCGCGTATACGAGATGTCCAGATTCGAGTCCTGGCGAGGGCACTTCTCATTTCTTATGTCTCCTGCTTCGAAAAACCTTATGACTCTACAAGTTTATCACTTTCAATCCAGATACTTATCATGACTATGATAGTACGGCTCTAATGATCTTTAAGAAAGAACCGCTTTAATGATCTTTATAGATTTAGAACATTCGAAGTATTTGGATATATTTGATGTCATTTGATTGCGGAGTGGATTCCGGTCTGATCCAGTGATCTCAGTGATGTCTTATATGGAACTGGTTCAAAACTGTTCAAGTGAAATCACCTTCACACTGAGAGGTAGTTTTTGTCTTTTGATTTGACTACGATGCAAGATATAAAAGCTTTTGAACCAATTATTTTTTATTACACTATTCAGAATTAGTAAGAGCTCGATTTTCTACCGAATCTAATAAGCAAAATCGGGAACTCTACGGTATGAATTGCATGGGTATAAGAACGGAAGAATTAAAAAGTAGAAAATAAACCCAATTTTAAAATAGTATATATATTTTGAATCTTTGGGATAAGATTAAACTAAATTAAGTTAGGAATATTTAATATTAAATAAAGATTAAACAAAGTGGATCAATTTTTTTATTGTTTTGTTTTACAACATAACTCCAACTTTGCAATAATAAAGAGTAAAGTTAACAAAATAAATCAACTCATGAAATTAATCAAAAGCTTAAATTAGGTAAATGTTTACATTGTTAAACATTAATAATAATACCTGAAATGTAATAATAAATTGCAACAAATTTAATACCCTACGTATCAAGAATGCGTTTCCACCTGATGCACTAAGCCTACTGCATACACAAAGGAAAACATTTGGTTGCTGTTTCACGTTACATTAGGACAGGAGGAAAGAGATTTTCCTGTTTCACCATTTACGTTTAACTGATTGTGCCCACACCACGCAGATTCTTTTTAGCTGCGGATTTTGTAATATAAGATCAGCGTGCATTTCAAAATTGCGTTTTATTATTATTCAGGTTAATGTTTATTTCTTTGATGTTTATGGAATATTTATAGGTTATCTTCCATAATAATAGAGTAAATGTGGATCGAAATAAATGGTTTCTTTGAGTAGAAACTGAAACAATTGCCCTTCCTTCAACGAATGATAACCAGTGAAAATATCACGGAGAAAACTATAAGGAAAATAGTGAGAGGAAAAAATATCATGGCATAAAATATTGTTTGAAAAAGAAAATAAGGAGAAAACATCGATTTTTCTAAAATATTGTAGTATATCGCGGAAGAAAATTAAAGTGGAGGCTAAAATTCAGAGTTTCCATTGCCGTACAAAATGTAGTGATAAAAAGTAAAATGTCTACAAAGCATTGTATCGTGATTAACCATAGACCTGTGCTGCTAAATTTAAAAATTCAGATTATATGTTTACTACTGCAATGTGTATCCAATTTTTTTTGTATGTGTGTGTATACAAGAAAAATTATGAATATATAGTATCTCCTGCATTCTCACATTTTTTGAACAATAATTTTATTAGATAAGTAAAGAAAGAAATTAAACATTTAAAATACGAAACCATTACAGATACGTAGCGGTTAACATAGTAGTTAACTACACTTACGAGCCAAAATATTATGACCAACCCCACATTTTTCAATGAACTCGTCTGAATGACCTGGTGGGCATTTGATTGAGAACGACATTTAACTCTTGCTGGAGAAGGTAAGGAATCATTCTTGCACTTACTTTTGGGAAGGATGGGAAAGGCTGCTATCTAAACGAATTTGATAGAGCGCAGATTGTAATGGCCTGAAGACTCGGAACGAATACCTCCGAAACTGCACGACTGGCAGGTTATTCACGATCTGCGTTTATTAGACTTTATGCAAAGTTGTCAAATAACAGCCATCAAAGAAAAAAGAAAACAGGGAATATTCCGCTTGGTACAACAAAATCGGTGCCGGACAGTGTGTAGATTCATTGGGCTATTTCGATGTCAGGAAGTTGAAAAACTTAGCAATGCCTTCCCCGAGACTCGAACCACGGACCTTTCGGTTACGCGTCGAGCATGCCAACCACTACACCAGGAGGGCAAGCGAAGAAGGCGGGAGAAATACATTATATATTCTTCCTTCTAAAGGGCGATTGGGGATTAGGGTTCCCGATCGCCAAATCCCGTTGGTGAAGAATCATTTTCCACCACGTTTTTTCTTGTTCGGGCGCCAATTGTAGATTTCTTAGGTTATTTCGATGTCAGGAAGTTGAAAAAGCGAGCAATGTCCTCGCCGGGACTCGAACCACAAATCTCTTGATTACGCGACGAACGTGCTGACCACTATACCACGAAGCCATGCGAAGAAGGCGAGTGAAATACCTTTATAAGTGCCTCACCTGACAGTCCAATACAATGCAGGTCCAAGTGCAAGTGTTTTGGAAAACACACTTGAATAGACACTACTAGATATGCGACTGCGCAGCAGATGTCCCACTCGTGTGCCTCCGTTAAGCGTAGTCATTGTCAACTACGCTTAGAGTGGCTCCGAGAATATCGAGACTAGACCATGGATAAGTGGAAGACAGTTGCCTGGTTGGATGAATCATGATTTCTCATCCATCACGTCAGTGGTCCTTTCAGGGTATGCCGTCTTGCAGGCGAACAGTTGGTCCCCTCCTTTATAGCAGGTCATAGACAGGCCGGTGATTGCGGTATTATTCTTTGGAAGACGTTCTCATGGGCAGTTCCTGAACCCTTATTTGTGGAAGCAGACCATGAAACCTGCACACTATGTAAGGTTTTAGTTAAACTAACCAAGTTTATTTTAATTTAAATCTTTTCTATCTCCTCTCTGCTTCAACTTCCTGTCAGAAGAAGCGCGCGTTTTTAGCTTATGCTAATTTTTGAAGTTCAGCCAAGCACTATTTAAGCCAGAGGTAGAAACCTCTCGGTGTGTGAGAGCTTTGCCTCAGATCACGGTCACGCTGCTCAACTTTCGCCTGACCAGCTAGCAGTTTAAATTTATAAGCCATAGTGCTTACTACGTGATTGCATTGTAAAATAAATTAAAGTGCGGTAGTATTTAGTATACCTTGCTACGCACCCTTTTAGATAGAGGCCAACTTCCGCGAATTGCTCTGCGAAGCAAAGTTTAATTTAAGTTCTATTTTAATTTATTTAAATTTATTTGATTGTTAAGTTCGACCAAAGTGTGGTCTGTTACGTTCTGTATCTCTCCCGAATTGGGAGGTTTGTATTTAATAGTGATTGAATAAAAGAGGATTTCAAATCCCTTCACGTGCAGTTATTCTCCAGCCCAGCAGTTACATCAGAACATAGCGTACCTTCCGCTCCCTGTTCCAGTTCAGGACTTAGAACGTAAGGATAAGAACCCTTTACAGAATTTACCATGTTCTCAAAGAATACACACAGAATGCTAAGTCCTGATAATGGCGCCCGCACAGAAAGAAGAGGATGGCCTCAGCAACAAGAAGACGAACCTGAGACACCTGCTGTACCTGTCCAGAATCCTGAGATAGCACCTCCTGGCATAGAAGGATTCGGCTACATCGTACAAACCATGCGAGCAGCCATGAAGCCAGCGGCAAGTTTTGACGGCAAGACAGCCGTAATCAATTTCCTGGAAAAGCTAGACTCCCACTTCATGCTATATCCAGTCCACGAATTTCAGAAAGTCGCTCTTGCTACCAGCGCTTTGAAGGGCCAAGCGCTAAGTTGGTTCAAGTGCATCGGAAAGAATCTCTTGGGGGAACCAGGAAGCCCCACATACACGTATGAAAATTTCAAGAATTCTCTAGTGAAAGCATTTCCCGTGGTGCGAGATCGAGCCAGATTGGAAGCTGAACTGTTTAGCCGATACCAAGAAAGAATAGAAGATTTGTCTAATTTTATTTTGAGGAAAATTCAAGTTTTCAAGCTTTTGTATGGAAGTCGCCCGGATCCTGAAATTATTCAAGTTATACTTCCTAGGCTACTGCCCCAAGTTCAAGATTTCATCGAACTAAGAAATCCAACAACATTAGACAGATTATTTGAGCTCGCGGTACAATTTGAAAGCCGAAGAACAGCCGACAACGAACGACGACGCCAATTTGAGCGAAGAAGTCAGTGGAGTTCGCCAAGACCGCAGCAAAAGCAAAATCAAAGTTACGGGAATAAGGCGAAGCAATGGCCGAAGAAAGATGTGTCTCCTAAAGCGAGCGGCGAACGAAGGGAATTTAATAGAAGAACAAGCAAAGATTCCGAGGGCAACCAGAAGAAAAAGAATTTAAACTAAGAGGGATTTCTTCGAGGAAGGTGAAGAAGTCCGAAGCAGCGCAAAACCCTTCCAAAATCAATTTAAACACCGTGGTCGTTAAGAATTTGAGTTTGCCGAAGATTGAAGTTCTAATCAACAACATACCGGCGACAGCCCTCTTGGATACAGGAGCCCAAAGCAGCTTCGTATCGGAAAGATTCTTTAAGAAGCACTTTCGACGTTACAGAATTTTTAGTGCAAGAGACACGGATGTCATAGCGGCCCAAGGAGAAAAATGTAGCTGTTTAGGAAAAGTACCATTGTTCGTGCGTATCAACAACGAACAGGTAAGAATCCTGTTTTATATTGTGCGTAACCTGCAGACTTGTATTATTCTAGGTGTGGACTTTTTTAGTTTGGCAGAAGCAAAAATTGATTTCAAGGGGGGAGAACTAACATTAAATATGAAGCCAATTGAAGCGAAGAATGATAAGCCCCCGCAGCTGGACTTGGAACATTTACAAGCAGAGGAAAAAGAGAAAATCCAAGGTCTGGTAAGTCACTTTGCGAATTTATTTAGTGATGTACCAGGCTTTACGCAGGTGGTGAACCACGACATTGACACGGGGGACGCTCAGCCAGTTAGGCAAAAGCCATATAGATATGATAGGACAAAAGAGGAAATAATTGAACATCATATTAAAGAGATGTTAAAGAATAAAATCATCACGCCAATTTCTAGCAGTTATGCTAGCCCCGTTGTCCTGTGTAAGAAAAATAATGATTACCCGATTACGCACCCGAAGCGGTGGCGTTTTGCTATAGATTATCGCAAGTTAAATTCAGTTACAAAATATCCTGTATATCCGTTGCCGATAATTGAAGAAATTATTCGAAATATTTCGTCTACAAAATACATGACTACATTAGATCTCACGAGTGGCTATTTTCAGATTGGGGTAAAACCCGAGGACGTACACAAAACCGCGTTCATAACGAAATCTGGTACGTACGCATTTCTTAGAATGCCGTTCGGATTATCCGGCGCGCCGGCAACGTTCCAAAGATGTATGGACATCGTCTTAAGACCAGTCCTTGGTAAAAGCACTTTCATATATTTAGACGATATTATAATTACGAGTAGTACTCTAGAACAACACTTACAAGATTTAAGAAAAGTATTTTCATTGTTAAACGAAGCTGGTTTAAAGATAAATGCGTCTAAATGTAAATTTGCCGCAAAAGAGTTACGTTATTTAGGATTTAAAATTTCCCAAAAGGGAATCGAAACGGATCAGTCAAAAATAGTAGCCATTAGAAATTATCCTGTTCCTAAAACAGCGAAGAAATTATCGTCGTTTCTCGGGATGTGTTCATATTACCGGGCTTTCATTAAAGACTTTGCAAAAATAGCTGAGCCACTGCTAAAGTTGAAAAGAAAAAAAGCTAGGTTTTCGTGGTCAGCAGAAGCCAACTTGGCGTTTCAAAAATTGAAAGACGCATTGACTCAAGCTCCCGTCTTAAAATTTCCAGAAGGGGATAAGGGATTAGAGATTTCAGCGGACGCTTCAGATTTCGCGATTGGTGCAGTGCTTTCCCAAAATGGTCAGCCCGTGGCTTTTTTCAGCCGAACATTAAATGAAACCCAAAGAAACTATTCCGCAACAGAGAGAGAAACTCTCGCAGTGTTAGCATCAGTACAGAAATTTCGTGTGTTCTTTGGAAGTTCTCCAGTAACTGTATATACCGACCACGCGGCGGTCACTAGACTCTATTCTGGAAAAAATTTATCACCCAGATTAATAAGGTGGGCTCTCAAATTACAGGAATATAACCTAATAATTAAACATACGCCGGGAAAAGAAAATGTTGTGGCAGATGCTTTAAGCAGAATTAACTTAGATGAAAATGGAAGTGTAATTAAGATAGCCATGTTAACATCCAAAGTATTAGATTCTCGTGAAACAGTAATAGCCGAACTCAAAAAAGATCCGGAGTTCAAAAATATATACAATTATTTGGCCGACCCTGAGAATTTCAATCATCCGGATATTGTGCCGATAAGAAATAGGGCCGAAAATTACGAATTAATTGACGGACTGTTATTCTATACGAAAGCTACTAATGAGAATCATGAATATAGACCGGTTATCCCAGCTAGCATGAGGTTGAATGTATTAGAAGAGTTGCATGATTGTGCCATTTCGGCTCATTTAGGTATAAGAAAAACTGTTCAGAGAGTTCGCGAGGCAGTTTTCTTTCCAGAACTGCAAAAGTTTACTAGGGCGTATGTCCAGTCGTGCCCAACATGTCAATTAAATAATTATGTTAATTTCCGCCCGGCCGGGTTCCTAAATAGTATTAAATCAGAATTCCCAAATCAAATAATAGGCATCGATTTACTTGGACCTTACCCTCGAAGTAAAGTTAATAAAAGCCGATATCTTTTAGTTATAGTGGATCATTTTAGCAAATGGTTAGAGTTAATTCCGTTAAAACGCGCGTCTGCAAAAATTGTAGTAGATTCAATTCTAAATAAGTATATTTTAAAATACGGGGCGCCCCTAAAAGTTATTTCAGACAATGGTCCTCAGTTTGTTAGTAAAATGTTTGAGGAAATGTGTGCAAAACTGGGCATACGTCATCTAAAGATGGTCCCGTATCGTCCGCAGTCAAACATAGCGGAACGGGTGAATAGAAATGTAGTGAAAATAATTCGTAGTTATGTGAAAAACTATCACTCTACCTGGGATAGCCATATAAATGAATTTGCATTTGCCCTTAGGACCGCCAAACACGATACTACACAAAAAACACCCGCTGAACTCTTCTTAGGAAGAAAGATCTTGACCCCCCTAGATAAACTGTTCTTTGTACAGGAAAGGGCAGAAGAATTTAAAATGAGTGATATACAAAAGTTAATACGGGAAGCGACGGAAAATATAGAAATGGCCCAAAGAAAACAGAAATTGTACTATGACCTAAAAAGAAGAGAGGTCAAGTACAATGTGGGAGATGAAGTGTTGAAGATTAAACACAACTTGTCAAATGCCCCAGAGGAAAAGGTGGGGAAATTTTTTCCGCGTTTTGAAGGCCCGTTCACAATTGAACAAATTACGGGGGCAGTGGTTATATTAAAAAGAAATGATGGTCAAACGCTCAAAGCGAATGTGGACCAAATAAAACCGTTCTATAATCGCAGCAAAATGGCTGTATTTAAAGATTCGTTTCAGGATCCGAGGCAATCGACTAGCCAGGAAGATATACGTCAGCAAAAACAGCAGGAACCAGCTACAACGGCATCGAAATGTCAGAAGAAGAAAGCTCCCCCCCAACAAAGAAATAAGAACCAAAAAGGTGGTTTCAAAAGAAAGTCTCACGATGCAGGTGAACAAATCTACGAACGGAATTACGAGCGCACCAAGAGAAGAAAGCAGAATGGGCAAGGGAAGCCCAATGTATCCAAAAGAACTGTGGAATCATCGGACAGGTGCCTGAGAAGCAAGAAACGTCGATTGCAGCCTGAGAATCAACTTCCCGAATACAGCAGGAACCAGGACAAGCAACGAGCAAGGGCCCAGGAGAGAAGGGCCCAGTCCACCAAACGTCCAGCGGAGCAACCTCCTCTACAAAGGAAATTGCCGAGGATACAACGACGGAATTTCAAAAGAAAAAGAGACGAGCAGGCTCCGAAAGAACAACGAAAAACGAGGAAACTGAACCAGGCCACAACTTACTCAAGTTTTAAAGATTGGGCCAAGAAAAGGATGGACGATCATAATAAGATAAGTACAATTTCGTATTCAAAAGTTTAGTTAATTTTTGAGTATACTGCAAGTTGCAGGACTGATTTTACCTCAAGCGAGGTTGACTTTTACGCCAAGTGAGCGATAAGTTCTCATATGGAAAGTAAAATGTTTTGTTAAAAGAAATTGTAATTCTTAAAGATTTAAAATTACTTAATTTTGTAAATAGATTAATTCTGTAAAAGCAATGAATTGCTGAAAAGAATATGTTAACTAAATGATTTTGTACGACGCTTTGTCTAAAGACTTGTAAAATGTCTAGAATGAAAATTCGGAAAATTGAAAAACACGATTTAGTCTGTAGACTATTAATTCAATGTAATTTGATATTTCAAGAAAGTACCTTGAGAAAGGAATAGGAAGCACTTGCTGTAAGCTTAGAAATTTAACCTATATTTCTGTAAGCTTAGAAATTTAACTTCTATTTGCATTTCAGGATTGCTGTGAAATTGTTAATGTGTTATGAAATGTAACAAATAATATTATGCTAGCAATGCACGTTAAGTGCAATATTAATGTGAATGTTGTGTGCAAACTGCGAATTTGTATGCATGAAAAGTTAAAGATTCACTATTTTAGAATGCAAGTGTTAATTAGGCTCTCCACCAAATACACTTAAAGTGTTAGACATAAAGCTAGTGAGAACCTTAGGATTAGCTGGTTATAGGGCGTTTTTTTCAGGTCTCGTATGTCAAGTTCTAACTAATGTTAGTCGATTGTAGGTGGAAGAGTTGAACACCCCCGAACACATAAAAACCCGCAATGGCGGTTTGCTTTACATCCAACACCGGTGAGAGAGCATACGGGGGAAGAATTTAATTGTGCTTGAATGATAATGTGTGTGTGCAAAATTACACAGAAAAAAAAAAAAAGGATTTGTACCACTTAGAATTATTCTGTTATTATGTCATACTAAAGTTGTTTTCCTTCCAGATTTTGCTGGAAGGAGTAAGACTGTTTGAAGAATAAGACTTGAAAAAAAAAATGTTGAAGATTGTTGTTCCAGAAAATTTCGTCTGTATTTTACACAAACATATATTGCCTTGTAAGAGTTGGCCTAAGTTTAGAACAGTGAAATTTTCGACTATTTAGAATTGCTAGTTTTCAACATGGTCCGTTTGGACCAAAGTAGTTTAACTATCGCAATTCTGGCGGGAAGTATGTAAGGTTTTAGTTAAACTAACCAAGTTTATTTTAATTTAAATCTTTTCTATCTCCTCTCTGCTTCAACTTCCTGTCAGAAGAAGCGCGCGTTTTTAGCTTATGCTAATTTTTGAAGTTCAGCCAAGCACTATTTAAGCCAGAGGTAGAAACCTCTCGGTGTGTGAGAGCTTTGCCTCAGATCACGGTCACGCTGCTCAACGTTCGCCTGACCAGCTAGCAGTTTAAATTTATAAGCCATAGTGCTTACTACGTGATTGCATTGTAAAATAAATTAAAGTGCGGTAGTATTTAGTATACCTTGCTACGCACCCTTTTAGATAGAGGCCAACTTCCGCGAATTGCTCTGCGAAGCAAAGTTTAATTAAGTTCTATTTTAGGTTTAGTATTTAATTTTATTTGATTGTTAAATTCGACCAAAGTGTGGTCTGTTACGTTCTGTATCTCTCTCGAATTGGGAGGTTTGTATTTAATAGTGATTGAATAAAAGAGGATTTCAAATCCCTTTACGTGCAGTTATTCTCCAGCCCAGCAGTTACATCAGAACATAGCGTACCTTCCGCTCCCTGTTCCAGTTCAGGACTTAGAACGTAAGGATAAGAACCCTTTACAGAATTTACAATGCTTCCAAAACGGAATGCACAGAACACTAAGTCCTGATAACTATCTGAGCACAGCTTCGGATCAGGTCCATTCCTACATGGCATCTGTAAGAATGGAATTAGAAATGGAATCTTCCAGCAGTACAGTGTCCCAAGACACAAGGCTCGATTTATGTTGGAGTGGCTCGAGAAGAATAAAGAATAATTCCAATTAATGTCCTGGCCACTTAACTTGCTATACCGTAACTCATTACAGCTTATTTGGGATGTCATGGAGTGGCAGCTCAGAGCTCAACCACCACCATGTCAGAGTATCTCGACTTTGCGTGACCACTGCTTAGACATTTGGTACAATTGTGTCCAGTCATCTACCGGCATCCATGCCGAGGCCAGTTACAGCTTTTTTGCACGCCAAAGTTCACTGAATGCATTATTGAGTATGTGGTCATAATGTTTTGTTTCTTCAGTGTATTTAGACTCATTATGTAACAAATTCTTCTGATAAAAACGCATTTGTCGTCATACCATGTAATAATGATTAAACATAAAAGAATATTTCTATACAAATATTCAGAATAAAACTGTTTAATTAATTGTCAGCATCTACATCGCTATTTCGTTAGTTAAACTCTTTTGAAAAAAAATCGAAGCACCATGAAGGAAGTGGTTGTTTTTGATGAAATTGAATATGTGTATAGCTTACACACAGCTAATAAAATGATTAAAAAACCAAGTTCATAGTACCTGTTCACGGCTCACAATCACCCACTGAGTGTTCAAATTAGTATTTGGTCGAACCGCCCCTGGCGGCAATGCATGCTTGAATTCGTCGAGGCAAGTAGTGGTAGAGGCTCCTAAAGTCATGCTGCGACACATTCTACCAGGCATCCATCAAATGTCGCTCCAGATCTGTGATATGTTGTGGTGACCGAATCTGGCGGCCTACCATGTCTCAGACATGCTCGAGTGGTGAAAGATCTGGTGATTTTCCTGACCAAGGAAGAGTATCCCCTCACGGAGACAGTCCAGAGATATACGAGTGGTATGTGGCCTGGCATTATCTTGTTCGAAAACGGCCCCAGGATTACGTCCCATGAAGGGTAATGCAACCGGCCACAGGATGGTATCAACATATCATTCAGCGGTCAAAGATATACGGAGGGTGACTAAAGTTGACCTTCTGCCGTAAGTAATAGCTCCCCACACCATCACACCAGCGGTTATGGCTGTATGGGCCAATTAGCCCTTGTACAACAAAGGCTAATTGGGACCACCGGTTCCGTCCTCTCCAGACATGAACGCGGTGGTCATCTGCTTCAAGAGAGAAACGGGATTCATTGCTGAACACTATACGATGCCACTCTGATGGCAGCGGTGATGATCGACTGCAACACGAAGCTAGACGATTCCGCGGATGTTGTGGGGTCAAAGGCAAAGGTCTTAAGACCTCTGTGAGCGTAATCCCGCCTCAGACATACGCCGTAAGATGGTGGACAGTACCACGGAAGGTATAGACTTGGTTGTAATGCGTTGAATAGTCGACAATGATACCATTGGGGCGGTTCGGGCCTGGCGAACAATCATTCTATCTTGACTCGCATTTGCGCTCCTTTGCCTTCCAGAGCCTTCATTTCGTCGGCAATTTCCTTCTAGCAATCATTGCTGCCAACATCTTTACACAACAGTGTCTGTACGCTACAGGTGGCGGCCTATTGCTCGGTATGACCACCCAGCTTCACGCAACTCTACAGTGCGACCACATTCGAAGTCGTTTAGTTGTCTCTAATGTCTTCGATATCGTCGTAATGGGATCCTCAGTTGTTTCTTTACGGAATTACAATGGCAGCAACAAAAAAAAGAGAAATTTTCCGCCTTTGTTATTGGTTTTATACTTAGCGAATTGCGCGCTATGATTGCAGTTCCTGTTCATTTGCCTTGAAACTTCGATCATTTGCATGTTCGATCAAGATGTTTTTGCATACCAAATTTCGTCATGATCGCAAAAGTCCTTCTCGGTGCTTCGAGTTTTTTGAAAAAGAGTGTATTTGAAAAATCTGAAAGAATGCCAATAAAAATATTTCTCATATTTGCCAATATAATATTTCAATTAAAATATTTGAAAAGTTTTTTTTACAACGATGACGGTAATTGTGATGTTTTCCTTTGTTCTCTTTCCTATGATTATGTTTTGTTTTACTTCTCCCTTTGTATTATCCGTAATGTTTTCTGTGGACACTCAGCAAATATTGCATAAACAGCTATTTGCAAATACAATTTATTTCTAAATATTAACATTTTATGCCTAATGCATTCGAATGGAATATTGCATTTATTTTTTTAATTGAACTTAGATTTTCTGATTTAATGCTGAAATATTATGCCTTAACATTCGAATATACATAGTGTTATTAACTTAAAAAAATTAATCCAGATTTTTTTAAAGTTCAAATTGTGAAAGACTGCAATCAAATGTAATAACTTGACTATTATTCAACTTTAACCTATTAAAACGTGTTTTTATTTATTATTAGTTAGTTAAGAAATTATGAAGAATACTTGCTTTGAATCAGGAAACCGTAAAGATTACGCAGCTTACTAAAAAGTGCTCAGAACTTTTTTATTTTTTTATACAATTACAACATAATTCAATTGTTTGGGGGTGAGTGCTGGAATTTTTAGTTCATCCTTAAACCTGATAAAAAATTAAACTACTTTTTTCCCTTTCAAAACTAATATTCAAAATAAGATTTCGAGAAATTAATCATATTCACTCTTTTGCACAATTATTCTTTGTATGTTCAGAAAATTAGAATCCTTTGTTTCAGAGTGTCTTGGCTGTCTGAGTAAACAAAGGATTCCATTACGTCCCATTTTCATCTATTGACTTTGCGTTCCCTTTCTCCTAAGAAAGGAAAAGAAAGTTTGAAATGGCTGTTAAAGCAAGTAAATTGCTGTAAAAACTTTCGTTGAAAATGGAAGCATTCAAATGTGTCTGCATTCGGTAGGAGTAGTACAATTGCTTAAAATTTGTTTCTGCATACTTGTCGTTTGTACGTAAATATAAACTGATACAGATTTTAACAGTTTTTGAATGATTTCTTTTTAACTTGATATAGCTTTTTTACATTTGTCACCTTGATTTTTATAAATCGTGTACTATAATATCTATTTAAAGGTCAGGTGATCATTCACATTTAGTCTATGAAAAAAAGACAACGGTAATGATTAGAATAACATTTCCATGTTAGCGTGCATATTAATGCTGTCAAAATTTATCTACATTGAAGGAGGGCTAATAAATGTTACTAACAAATGTTCGAAAAATAGGGTATGCGTCCCCTATATTTTCCTACTGAAAATAATTTTGAATGTTTTATTAACAAAATTAATTAATAATATTTTTTGCATTATTTACTTTGTATTTTCATAATTTAAAAATGAGCATATTTTTGAACAAATAATATGAAAGGATTTACTAACAATAATGTGAAAGTTCAAAAGCATGTTACAGTCATTTTATATGTATTATCTTTATACACTCCATGTTAAATGAACAAAATTTCAACATTTAGCAACTACCTAATGGGTAAATTGCTAAATATATTACGAATGTTATTATCAAGAAATACTAATTTAATTGTTTAAAATTAAATGCTTAGTATAAATCAATATTTCTTAACATGTAGAACACTGAAATAGCCCTCTTAAATGAAACTAGAAAATTAAGGTTCAAAACTGATAAAAGGAAATTAATAGATAGAAGTATAATTTGATGTTTGAAAAGATGAATTATTCGTTTACTTATTTACCGAAGAAATTATACTTACAGTCGCTCAAAAATTTTGTCAACTTCATCCCGACCGGCGAGGTTCCTATAAAAGGTGAAGAATAGTTCTTTTGTGAACTTTTCTGCTGGAATTGTATCATTCTGTAAAAGAAAAAGTACGAAATAAGTAAGTTTGAACATAAAGCTTAAAGAGAAGATAAATTAATTTATGTGTGTACGCTTAATTCAGCTTTATATTTATTACAATCAGGGATATGATTCTATGATAGTATGCTAGGGAAGAACCTACCACAAAACTTTTAATTACCACTTTTGAAATTCCATTGTTCAAAAATATTTTTAACTCGGCAATACAAAACTATGCATTCAAATTATGGTGCAATTATAATCACTAGATTTGAATTTTCTGGAAACAAAAAAACTTCAACAGCTCTCAGAAGCCTATGACAGAACAGTTACTAAAAGATTAAGTACTACAATTCATTACAAATTACAGTTAAAACTTTCCATCAAAAGTTAGTTTCATTTGCTTTTCCTTTTCTTTCTTCTCCTTTTCTTTTCTTTTTATCTTTCTTGCCCTTTTTCCTATTCAAAAAGTCAGTAAAAGACTAAATGTCACAAATGTCATGTATTTTCAGCTTTGTACAAACTATAATTGATTCTTATGAATAAATATGCAAGTATTAAAAATAAAAATTAATTTGATAATATCTCTGGCTGCAATATTACATTGATCTATTTAGCTGAATTGTATTTCATCCATTGTAAACACCAGAGAATGCAAATTGTTTTACACAATCCCTAATTTTCAGTAGATATATCCAACAATATTCTTGATGTTATGACATAGTTTGTTTATTTTTCTGTTGATTTTCTATATTTATCTGCCAGATATAAGCAACGCTATTACGCTAATCACCAATTTCTAACATAAATTATTGACTTAAATGTTTACAGATGGAATATGAAATTCCAACACCAAGAAGAATACTATAAAACGGTGGTTAAACTAAATGATGATGGTATATTCATCTTATTGATATTGATCGATGACATCTAAGGGAACTGAAAATTAGAACACACGTACTACGTCTATCTGAGTCACGTATAACACGTAAACCAGGTTGCCTTAACATATGCGAATTACTTCTCAAGCATTCGTTTCATTTTGGAGTTTTAGATTGTTGAAAATGAAGAATGCCTCCAAAGCGGCAGCGATATCAATATGGTCGTATAACTCGATTTGAATGAAATAGTGCGGAACTTCAAGAAAGCTGTTTTTCCTATTTGATAGACTGGGTAACGTTTGGGTAGGTATAACGTATAGGTATAACGTATACCACAATATTCAATCAGCAACAGCAGTTCGGAGGAACCAATTTTACAAGTCATCTAGGTTTGAATTCGCCCGTTGGATGGCTTTAATGAAGTGAACGACATCTGTGGCGAAGATTCGAGTTTCATAAGAGTAAAAATTGCTATACGAGCAGCACTGAATCATTCATTGGAATATAATATTCGATCCAGGCCATTTTGTCGTGTTTGCTGTTAACTCCGAATCACTTTCGTATGCGTGTCCAGTTGTAATAAACTACAGACAGTGCAGTAAAGAATGAAGATATGATATATTCACGAATGTTCCGTCACTTCAGCGGCAAATTCGTTTCTACCTGTGTTCCAGTGACGAGCTAACGTAAATCAGGAGAAAGTGTGCTGAACTCCTGCTACCAAGTTGCATTTGTCGTCGGTTTGCATTATGGTTGGGGGAGGAAACCTTTTTTTTTCTCGACTACAACACTCTCTTTGTTTTTACTTCAAACTTCATGTAAATAAGCGTTTACATCAGAAAGAAGATTCAAACTGTTCTACATCCATAACTAGTATCTAAGGTATTTTATTCAAGGAGATAATGCTGTTCTCCATACCGTTGTTGCAAACTAAGGACATGCTGCTGACTAAAGTATTGCCAGTGGGGAAACAGATCTACCTTGCTCTATAAGGTATTTTCCCCGCCTTCTTAGCATGCCTTTGTGGCGTAATGACCAGCACACTCGACGCGTATTCGAGAAGTTCGAGGTTAGTCCCAGCGACGGCATTTCTCATTCTCCATGTATCTTACTACGAAATAACCTCATGCCTCTACAACTTCACAAACTGAATAGAGGTCTGGTTCATGCTCAACTACAGCCAACAGCGCCAATTGCCGATTAAATACCCAATACTGGAAAAAAAATTAAAAAGCACTTATCGAAAAGCAAAATTCGATCACTATATGAATAAAAGCATTCATAAGCGCATTTGTATGTCTATGTTCAACGTCGTAGTGATTACAGTTGTTACTGACGTAAACAAAATGCAAGTTCAACAGCACAGTCACCTTCTAATGTGATTTCAATATATCATGTAGTGATAAAATCTAAAATTCATTCATCTAGCTTAGTTTTGTGACGGTGCTGAGTTTATATTTTCCTTCAGTGTATAACAGAATACTTTGAAATTTGTATGCAAAATTTAGTACCGTATATGAATCTTTATTCTTAATGTTTAGATAATTTGGCGAAATACAAAATTCTGAATATTTTAAGATGTGTCCTGATTTTCATTATTAAAGATAAATCTAAATATGACCATAGTTATCTATAATGCCTTTGCAAATCTACATGGAAATTTTCATTTTTTTATATCATATGTATGCATATGTGGCAGTAAATATTTACAAATGAAAGTTAAAAATATTTAATTATAAAACTGGCTTAATATAATATAGTAAGTATTAGTACAAGAAGTATATTAATTCTAAGCAGAAACAGTTTTCAAATTCTAAATGGTTTCTACCTCCATACAAACAGGTACTGAAAACCATAGTTTTGGATAAAATTATACTTGGTTTCGAAAGAATCGTTTGCTCTAATATTTTATCGCATTTAATCTTTTCAGGGATAAATTTTTTAGAGTGTCAAAAATTATTAAAATTGTTTTTTGATTCTGCATTATTCATTTCATATTGCTGGCAATTCAGTGAGCCTTTCTCCCTTAAAAATTGAAAAAGAAAAAAAATTGAAATGTTTCAGATTTTAAATTACGCCTAAAGGGGCGTTTTTTTAACATTTTGTGTGTTACCTTTATTTATTAAATATCACGTTTTTCGCACTTAAACCATAAAACTCAGTTCAACAGCAATATCGCAAAATAATTTTAAATTGAGCAGATCTTTATAATTTTCTATGCACAGTCTCACCCGCTGAAGATAAAAATGCTTTTTCTGTACAACGTTGAGATTGCTCGCTTTGAAATCCTTAAGTTTTTTAATCAAAATTTGTTAAAGGCTTACAAAATACGAAATCGATAATAAAACAAATTCCAAATTTAAAATTTGGGCTTCCAGATGCACATATTCGCAGCAGGATTATGTCATTCAAAACTCGAAGGCTCTAGGTACCGTCGTTTTAACACAATACAAGAAACACATATATTTATGCACATTCTTTATTATTTAATTTGTTTAAATATAGTACAGGGCTACAATATTTGGTGGCAACAGTTTGAAAAGTGTGTAAGGATCTTAAGTGTGACTAACGTTTAGTTTATTTTAAAACTTTACTATCATCTCTAATTTTCCACTTCCGGCCAGAATTAACGCGTGAATAGGTTTACGCAAATTGTACTTGCTAACGCTTAAGTATTTAAGTTGTGGCTTTTTGCCAAGAGCAGAGTTAGAAGGAGATAGAATGAGCCGTCTTGCCACTAGACTTCACGCGAGCTTGCTGTTTGCCTTTAAGGCTGGAGGTGTTAGTCTTCTTGAAAGCTAAAGGCGTATTGTAGTTTTCCGCAGTTTGCGTACTACATATGTTGTAATTTAAAAGGCCAGTCTTAGTGTTAGTCAACTGTGTAAAATATTAAAAGTTAGTTCTTATTTAAAATTTAGTTAGTTAGTAGTCTTATATTTTTACGTTCAGGTTGCTCTTTGTATCCCAAAGTGCGGCAGCGTCTGTGATATTGTGCAAAATAAAGGGTAATTCAATCCTTCTCATCTTGTCCTCTTTTCTACATTTCATAGGAGCATAGGTTGTAGTCAAACTCACTGTCTAGTTAGGACACGTCATGTTCGAGAAGCAGGTAAGAAGAAATACAAGGTCGTGAGAATGGCGCCCGTATTAAAAGAAAAAGTTGGTGGATGATGATTCTCCACTACCAGGATTTGGCGACTGGGTCCCCGAAAACTCAGTCGCCCTTTAAAAGGGGGAATATATAAAGTATTTCTCCCTCCTTCTTCGCATGCCTTCATGGTGTAGTGGTCTGCATGCTCGACGCGTAACCGAGAGGTTTGTTGTTCGATTCCCGCCGAAGGCGTTGCTCATTTTCATCTCTCCTGCTTCCGAAATAACCTAATGTCTCTACATTGGCGCCCCAAACTAAAAAAGGTGGTGGAAGATGATTCTCCACCAGCGGGATTTGCGATTGGGTCTCCTAATTCCCAATCGCCCTTTAAAAGGAGGAGTATATAAGGTATTTCTCCCGCCTTCGCATAACTTCGTAGTGTAGTGGTTAGCACGCACGACGTGTAACCGAGAGGTCCGTGGTTCCATTCCCGGGGAAGACGTTGCTCATTCTTCTGGTTCCAAAAAAAATCCTCATGGCTCTAAAAGTAAACCGAGAGTTAATGTTTCCAACGCAAAATGCCGAAACGAAAACAATAATTCTTCAGGGAAAAAGCCCCTTTGGACTGAAAAAAAAATAAATAAAAAGGGTTCATCAAGTAGAGTTAAATATGAGTGCTTCCATACGACGAGGGGTTTCCTTTTATTGTTGTCAATGAAGTAGTGAATAGTTTATCAACATATTTTAATATTTTTTCACTTAAAATAATTTAAATTAAAAATTCTATTCATATATTATGAGTATTTTTGAAAAGTTTAGGCTACTTCATTATTTCAGATCATGATGTTTTTAAATTTTGCGTCTAAAACGATATTATCACAAAATTATGCTTTTTAAAAATTCCTAAAACACAATATTTGGGGAAATTTCAGATTACATCTTTCTTTTTTGTTACTCAAGTTCCGTAAAATTTAGTCTTTGTGCTCCCACCGATATACTTCTTTTATTTACAATCCAGTGAAATTGTAACAGTATCAGCTTGTATTAAGCTTGTAGTATTTCTCGGGACTTTTCCTTTTCTTCAGCAGAAAATACATGAGAATGAGTAGTCAATTATCTAATTATCTACTCTGTAAGTCTTTTTAAATGGCAAGTGTAGAATCAACGTGTACATGGTTGTCCTTAGTGACTGCGTGATAGGCTTAAACTTGACAACTTAATTACCTCTTTGCTGTCTTGTCTTTAATTATATATACCCTGCTTTCTTAAATCAAAGACAATAAAAAAGCAGTAATCGAATAATTGCATAAGGGAGGAGATGAGTGATTTTCTTTCTGAAGGAAACTCATGGCTAAAGTTTATTGAATATTTTTTGCAAAATATTGGATTGTATTTTAACATGTAGAATTTTTGCCATTATAGATTACAAAATGTTTAAGTATTAGCACAGTTATTGCAAGAAGACGATAACAAAATCACTTTGTTTACGAGCTTTTCATAACTTTTCTTATTGATTCTGGAACGTAAACTGGTGAAAATCCTTGCGGTTGTTGATAAAATTTCCAAAACCAAGTTTGAATGAAGTATTTCATTTATTGTTAAATAATTCTTAAAATACTTAAAATCACAAAACTTTTGTCTGATGATATAATGAATAACTGCTTGAAATGCTTTTTTATTCAAGAATTATGGCTGACGAAGTGACTTATCAAATAATTTACAAAGCAAAACAGTATCAAAATTATATAAAATTAATTACTACTTTGTTGTATAACATCCTTTTGCAAACCAAAAAAAAATAAGTGAATAAAAGTAAATGTATAAACTGTATAAATATAGAAGTAAAATTTAAGACTACTGAAAATTTGCAATGCTGGTTTTACGTTGAAAGGTACCTAGAAACAATGCCTAACTAATTCTGCTCACCAATCAAACCTTATAAAATAATAAACCAATTTCTCGCTTAACGTACGCTTTGAGTCAAGCCAAAAATAAATGGAGCAGGGATTTAGAATTGCTCAATGCCTAAGCTGGATATATTCTCAAAATCAGTAAATCATACCGTGTATGATTACTTCCGGCATAGACTTCCGAAATGATTTCTTAGCCACATGAAAGCAGAAAATGCCAAATATTAACAAACTTAAGAAAAATATATTACTAAAAAGAAAAAAATAAACACTACAGTTTTATACATGAATTCATTCAAATCATTTTCTTTTCTTTTCAAATAGTTGGCTGTAGCCGTTTACAGGCGATGGACTCTACTAAGGCCGAAAGCGGCGGTCTCTTTATTACGGTAGTACTTAACAGGTAGGCCACCGTTGCCTCTTATGAAGAGACGGACAAATTACATCCATACCTTCTGTAGGATTCGAACCCGGGAGTGAAAGCGTCTGTTAATTTCATAAACCTCTTGTTGTACAGCTACATTATATTCAAAATCCTTTTGATAAAATAAAATATTTAATCTTTCAATATTTTCACCATAATGGCTAATACCATTGAATAAATCGGTGTGCTATTTTTTATAAAGCGTTCTAAAAGTTCCTGAAGTCTACCAGTAATCGATTTTCTTGTAGACAAGGAACTGAAAGCGACGGTTCTTAGCTCCAATTTTTGCATTAAAATTCAGTAAGGATCTGTTTTTAGTTATAATATATGCATTAAAATTTAGTGATCCATTTCAAAAGTGAAAACTCTTTATCTCTGAAAACATGTATTATAGAAGCAAACAAATTTCAACAATATATTTTGAAACACTTTTCACCCATCACTGTAGCGCTCAAACTACCGATGTATTAATAGTTCCTTGCCCATGAAATGTTAAATTCATTTGCTAATTCATAATAATACACCATCTGTATAAAAGTTTTATCTTGCGCTGATTTGAGATTAATTTGCACCTAACTTAGTGCATCAGTTGTTCTGTCGATGGCAAAAAGAAAAGAAAGAAATTATACTGATTTTGAATGTCTAATTTCACTTTTAGATGTAATTAGTTTCTCGAAATATCTGTTGGTGTTAAAAATTTACATGCTCTTGTGAATTACATAAATTTCCTGAAAACAAAATCAGTGTTTTTGTTTTTTTGAGCACACTACGGCTATCTGCCTTATGGGGAAGAAATCTGAAAACTCTCAGATTTTATAGTATGCCCTATGTGTTACCTTTACTTATTAAATATCATATTCTTCGCACTTAAACCACAAAATTCAATTCAATAGTAGTTTCACGAAATAATTAAAAAAGAGCATATCTTTAGTATTTCCAATACACATTTTGGCGCGTTGGAGATAAAAATGTTTGACAGGGTTCAATTTGTTAATAAAAAAATTCTTTAATGTTTTGCAAAATATGAAATAAATAATGAAACAAATTCCAAATTTGGGCTTCTAGATGTCTATATTCGAATGGAGGACTACGTTCTTCAAAATTTTATGTCTCTAGGTACCGTTGTTTTTTCACAGTGCGAGAAACATACATAGATTAATGCAGATTCTTCATTATTTAATTTCTTTAAATACAATGGAGGGCTCTACTATTTGGTGGCAACAATTTGAAAAGTGAAACGTCGTTTACAGTAAAACGCCACAAAATGCCAAAATGAAATTCGTAGTCAGTCTGGGCTAACGTCCTTTGGACTAAAAAACACGAAAGCATCCTTGCAGCCAGTTTACTACCCAGTATTTGAACATGGCACGATCTACTAGTTATCTGATCCATTTGGCCACTGGGTGGGGGGAAGAAGACTTTTACGTCTCCAACTTAGGAAGTTTTCTATAGTAAAAAATTTAGATTTTATAATACATAATGGAACTTGTATAATGAATGTGTATGAATGGAACTTGTATGAATAATTCTTTATAAATAAATTAGCTCTTAATATTGATACTGCATACATTTGTATACAATGGTGAAATAAATTAAGAGAATTTTCATATTTTATCGAATTGCATGAAAAGAACTGAACTGAAGGAAACATCATTGCTTCTAGATAAAAATGCAAATCTTATACTGCAAATACGTAAGACACGTGTGTGTAGGCATTACCAACACAAAAACAGGCTTTATAAGAGAGTGGAGGGAAAGACGAATTCCGTTCTCTAGCACACGTCGGCGAATTTCTTGGTGTTATCTTGCAACAATCGGTTAAATACACTGCCAACGTTTAGAGGATGGAATGAGGTGGCGAATTGTGGGAAAGCTAGAAGCAGGCCAATCGCAAGTCCAGATACGCAGAGAGTTTAATTTAACAGCCAGCGTCGAGTGGACCTGTATGCAGCCACAGGAACCCGTGTAACAAGGGTGACGGTTTCCAAAAGACTGCATGAGAAAGGGTTGTTTGCTAGAAGACCGGCTGTTTGCGTCCCGCTCACGTCTACGGACAGGAGAGTCTGATTAGCATGGTACAGGCAGCATAGTGATTGGAGTACGGAGCAATGGGCGACCGTTCTGTTCACCGATGAGTCTCGTTTTAGCCTAAACACCGATTCTCGCTGTACTTTCATATAGAGCCAGAGACCCGCTACCTACCCTATAATGTCCTCGAAATCAACAATTATGGCGGTGACGGTGTAATGGTCTGGGCAGGCATCACTTTGAATGGCCGCACACCTCTCCACTTCTTTGACAGAGGCTCTGTGACTGGTGTGAGGTATAGGGATGAGATCTTGAAGCCCTATGTTCGCCTTTTCCAGGAAGGAGTGAGCCCTGAGTTCTTCTTACGGGATGATAACGCGAGGCCACATACATAGAGTTCTTCTGGTCGACGAATTTCTCGAGAAGATATTCTTCGGATGGATTGGCCAGCCAGGTCTCCAGACCTCAACCCGATAGAGCATGTCTGGGACGCTTTGGGGAGGGCAATTGCGACTTGCAACCCCCTTCCGAGAACCATCCAGGAACTGAAAACAGCATTGCTGAATGAGTGGGACTAATTGCCACAGGCACTGATAAACTGCCTTATTTCCAGTACGACATCACGCTGCGAGGCCTGTATGGCTGTAAGAGGGAATTATACCCCCTATTAACCCATTTCTTTTGTGTCTTCTGCAGCCGCTTTTCAGACCCTCAGACTCCCATAAGATGTTGCACAGGAAAATGTGTATCTATTTTAACTGTTGAATGTTTATTCTGTTTGTATTATATCAACTTATATTCACACCAAATTTTATTAAAATCTGTCTAGTAGTTCTGGAAATCATAGATCAAATATGAAAATTCTCTTAATTTATTTCACCAGTGTAAATATATTGAAATAAAATATTATAGTAGAATGTTTCCAAAAATTTGCACTTCAAGTTTCATATATAAATGCTGCCAAAGAACAAACGAACGTAGTTTACTAATGATATACCATTTTAAAACTCTGTGATAAGCCACCTTTTTTTCATTACTCTTAAATGCATGCTTTTTCGGTTTAATTTTCTTTGCTCCTTCTATAAATTTAAAATCTTATATTTAAAATTAGGTGTTAAAAAAAACAAAGTCAAATGCGAAGAAAAAAAATTACATGTGACATTTAGTGACATTATTTTATCTCATTAATGTCAAGTGAAGATGTGTACACTCATCTGGTAAAGAAAAGGCTTAAATTATAAAGATGTTGCTGCGCATTTATATGACTAAATCGCTTGTGCACATAGCTTGCAACAAATACTTTCCTGGGTTTGTTAACTTTTCTTTTTTGTTAGCGCAGGAAATTTGTTTATGTAAAACAATACTATAGTAGAAGAGACTTTTTGAAACGTGCATTTCCTTAATTATTTTAATCATTGGAATATAGCTAAGCAATAGTTATAAATATGTTCTAAAAAGGAAGCATCTTTAGCAGTTATTCAGGTAGCATTTAAGATACGCGCATGTTTAAGAGAAATACCTTTCCGGATGGCAATCCACACATTTCCAAAGCTTTCTCAACCCTCTTCTTATCATCTTTATGTTGGGCGAACATTTTCAGGACACTGAAAAATATATAAAAGGTGACATCAGCATAAATGATGCCTATGAAGGTCACAATCATGTATTAACACTAAATCTACCATCGCCTTACAACAACAGAATAATAATGGTCAGCCATAATCTCACATGTTCGCGAAACTAATATGAAACATATAAACTCAAATTCTGACCAAATTGTCTGTCAAATGAAATTCAAATAATTGCAAATAAAAAAATTGCATTTAATCATAATTTTTACTTATCATTTATCACGTGAATGATATTAATACGAAGTGAATATGATAGTATCTGTATTTTTGAAACGAAATAAATTTTCTGCTTTTCGTATCACGCAAAAATGTTTTACCTGACATATATCTAACGTTCCTGCCAGCAGAAAGAATATTACTTAAAGCATGAATATACACCACGCTTTATACTTTTCTCAGAAGCGTCTCTCTTGAGTATTTCACGGAAGTCGCTAAACAAATTCATAAGTATTCCATTGATCCTGATATCATTTTTGAGTACCTGAAATTTCCTAATATAAACACTAATTATTCTCATTTGTGATTGGTAAATTGGCGTTTAATGGGAATGAATGATAAGACTAGAGTCTTAAAGATATTGGAGAATTATTAAATTATCATTCACGCATTTTACTTCGGAGATCTAGATGTTTACTTACTTTTGATGGCGGGAACATCAAAATATCAACCAGGACGAGGCATCGAACTCAAGACCTTATATTTGCTATCCATATACATTCGGTTAAGGTCCATTGCATTCGCCAAAACTTAGAAAGGAAAGAGATATTCTTGATGCATAGAAAAAACATCTGATCTCTAGTATGACAAAGTCTATGACACCAGCGAATATTAAACAAGAAACACTTTTCTTTTAATATCATCCTATTTTTATAGCTTCAAATGAGTTGCAAGCAAAAATGCCTTTTCGTTCCAAACAGATGTAGTGATTAATGATTACTTGTTTTAAACTAAGAAGTTTCAAACTACAAACTGATCCAAAATCATGAAATGATAAGTATAATTTAATATCGATCAGATTCTTAAATTCATTCCATACATATATTTTAACGTATCAGTCCAAAATTCAATAACGACAGACTCTCAACAACATACGCATTTTCATTCATATAAATGTGTTAACTTAATCTCATTAACTATGATGGATGACATTATCTATTAATTAAATTCGCTAATTTATTGTAGCTATCATACATATAATAAATTAGCTTAAACTGAACATTTCATTCCAAAGACTGAAATGTTGAGAGGCTTATTTGTGTTAGATACATAAAACAGAAACCGTCTAAACATTAATGAAAGGCAAATATTTACAGTTTTGATGTCTCACTGAACTCTGGCATGAGAAGATAATAACGGCGAATTACAGACAAATCCTATAGCTCTGAGAATATATTTGTGATTCCTTTAAACAGCGGTAGGCGATAATTAAAACAACAAACTCCAAATGCCGAAAACGTTCTTTTCCTACATAAATTTAATCCTCGTCTAGATTAGAATAATTTAGATTTTTCAAAGCTGTATGTATCAGCAAGAACAAATAACAAATGTAGTGCCTAGTCCTCCTCGGGGGGATAGTAAAAGTAAGTGGAGCCCTTTAGTTGAATGAAAACGTTGGCTGGAGATTGGCTTTCTGCGTGAGAGGCCGAATGTTCAGTGTGTAAGGTTTCTCCTTCAATCTCTTGACCTTCTTCGTGAGCATAAACTATGAAACCTTATGTGGAGGACAGTGAGCAGATCTAGGCTATGTCCTTTAGTGTTGAAGGACTACAAAGTCAGAAGGAGGGTTTAAAAGTGACCCTTTAATTCAAATATTTACAACTCTTCAAATTCAGAGTAAGCCACTACTTGGGCTGAACTAAAATAATATGAAAATAAAGTGTGTTAACAAATTCAATTCCCTGACTTAATTCTAAGTAGGACGGCGAGGGAAGCTTAACTCTTAGTGAAATGCAATTATGCGAATTTCACTAGCAAACACTGGTAATTGCAAATTGCCTATGAAGGCGAACTTTTAGTAGACAGAGGAAATCTTTGCGCGCACAGCCTTACGGCGATAAATCCAAGGCTCTGTCTTTCCCCTCGTTAACTCCTGCCTTTTAACTGCTAACAGATATATGCGATTTGCATAAATATCTCACTCGCGCTAAATTCGGGCAGCAACTGAAACTTTGAGATATCGATAGGAAAGTTCAAACTAAAAATAATTTGGTTAATTAAAATAATGAATGCTACAAGTGTACTGTATAATCTGCAATTCCGCTCTAATTAATATACTTCTATTTTAAAACAGAAGAGAGACACGTCAAGATCTCAATCGATTTCAAGGGCAAACAGGTACAGATCCATAATTGATCCATTCATAATTGTTTTTTATAAACCAGATATTTCTACAAACCAAGAAGTGTTTGAGCATTAAACATGTATTATAAAACTACAAGTAAATAAAGTAGATTTGTATGAAAAACACTATATGGTATTCGTAAGCATCGCATCGCAATGTGAAATTGTTCACGCGCTTATAAAATTTAAACTTTGACATTTCTCAAGCAGGTAAATAACAACATTATTATACAGACCACATAAAAGTCGCCTCTAGTCCTTTTATTGACAAGCATTGATATAAGGATTTGGACGTAAAAATAGATATTGCCTTGCCTTCTCCTCGTAAATATTATTAGGGGTGTCTTCAGCTGAGTGGAGATTGCAGTCATTGCTTTATCTGGGAGCAAATCCCAACTTGTTCTTCTCTAAAAGTATACGAGATTTACGAAGCAGTAAGGAAATCCTTGCGGACGCAAGGTAAGCGACAGAATGACAAGAACATCAGAGAGGACATTTTTGGTCATTACTTGGGAGATAAAAAGAAACTTTAAAGAAAAACAGTGTGAAAGTACAAAAAAAATAGAAACACACTGCGTTTTAAAATGAAGCCAGGTGAAGTCGGTTTCCATTTCATAAATCCCAAACTATTCAAGCATATTAGTTAGGTATAATTTCGAAGTGCATTTTAAAGGGAAAATATTGTTTTCAAGAAAAAAATTTAAATCGTTGAATTTCTGTAAATTCTTCATCAAATATCCTTCGTATATTAGGGTATCGATAATACAAAATTTTACTGGTCTGAATTTTTAAAAGGCACTTTTTCCCATCACAAAATACATAGATTACTGAAATTAAATATAGGAAAACCACGCTTAATGCCATTATTCAGCCCAATAGTTAATGAGAGTTAAACAAATAATAATAATAAAGGGGAAATTTATTTCTGTGTCTCTTCAGCTGTCAATCAGGTTTAAAATTTTCTTCGTGTAATTCAGTTCCGCTTTATGGAAAGTCATGCAGCGATTAGTAAATTCGGAGTTTGCTAATGGAAGAATTGCTTGTTTCCGCACTCAGTTGCTAATACTTCGTAGATAACTTCAAACTCCTACCTCTTAAAACACGTAGAATTCTTAACTGAATAACTAGCATTACTGGACAGCTTAATACCTCAGATGGATTATCGTCCTAGCTCATCTTAAATCCCTTCTGGTGAATCTCCTGAGTGGCATACGGTCTTAAGATAGCTTAACATAAATGGATAGAATATTGTCTAATTTTAGATGTACCTCAAATAATTTATCGTCATTAGGCATTTTGAAGCAGAAGATGTGAAAAGTGAAAATGTTCTCGCCGGGACTCAACCTCGGACCTCTCGAATATGCGCCGAAAGTACTGGCTATTACATCACGAAGGCATGCTAAGAAGGCGAGAGAATTATCATATATACTCCCCTTTTAAGGTGCGACTTGGGATTACAGGACCCAATCGCTAAATTCTGGTGGTGGAGAAGCATTATCCACCACCTCTTAGATCGAGCGCCGTTTGTAGAGCCATTAGGATTTTTGATGCTGAAAGAGGTGAAAAATTTGCAAAGTCCTCGCCGGGACTCGAACCTCGGAACTTTTGAATACGCGCCGAGTGTGGTGACCATTAAACCACGAAGGCATGCTAAGAAGGCTGGAGAAATACCTTACAATCTAGCCGTAGTTGCTAAAGTGCAGTTATGCTGACATCTGGCGGAACAGCTTGGTAAATGCTGTTTGAGTCTCTCTCCATCATGATATAATCATGACAATCTTTTCATGTGGGCTGGGATGGACTCTTTTTTTAGCCGAGACCTACAGCGGATATTTCTACTTTATATAATTTCACAAGATCTTCACGTGATACTGCACTCTGTTTTTCATATTCTGTAGTAATGAAATCGAGTTAGACATCTGCCAGTTGGTAAGACAACAGTGAAGCAGCAGCTTTTGCACGTCGGTTTCGGAGGGCAGATGTTTCCATTATAAAATATTCCTCTTCATGGCAGTTATTTTCATCTAGTAGTTCACTGTCATTTTTGCATCTCTACGGTCTCTGCAAGCCAAAAATCAATTATTCATATGCCGGTAGAAACTTTCATATTATTTATTATTCTTAATACAATACGACTATAATGCATATCAAAAGCAGGCCTCGCTACTCGTTAATCCTAATGATTGCAGAAACATCTATTTTTTTTTTCTGAATTTACCATATACTGGCATCTTGAACCCGAAAGAATCTTGAATTTGTTCATCAGTTGAATGCAATTTCTGTTAATCTTTCATTGACTGCAGCACAGTTTTAAAAAATCTGCTTAATTAAATAACGGGAGTTAAAAAACGATTTCGAAGAAAATGCATTGTCACTTCAGCAGAAAATATTTAAAATAAATAGAAAATATTATATTTATTTACAGAAGAAACATTTATTTATGTAAGGAGTTTAAATAAAAAAAATTCTTATATAAATAATTTGTTTTATTTAAAATCCTTATACCTTGTCTACACTTTAACAAAATCAATAACGATGCATTTGTTTTTAACGTAATGTTGATTTTCATAAATGTGAACATCTTTCTCTCACATTTCTGTAATGTTTTAACAGAAACGATCTTCTTCTTCTCAATTACCGATCTAGAATTTTCTGAAAAACATTTCACAACTGAATATTAAAAAGGCAAGCTATATATTCATCAAGCAGAAAAGCTTTGTGTTTTGAACTTCGGTAATATATATTAAAGTTTGATTAGATAGTCAGGATTTTATTTTAGCTAAAACGTAAGTAATGACATTTCCTTAGTGCAGTCGAAGAATGGTTTTCAAGCTAATTTACAACAAGCATACAGTTTTTATTTCTCTTTGATTTTCTACCTTTTAGAATGAACATTAAACATTTTACTGTGCTTTCGGTTAGAAGACGTTCAGTTTCCAAATTTATAGAGATATTTTAAGCATTTTTCAGTGTCTTCATAAAAGGTTTTATAGAAACCACATTTATGTAAAACCAATATAAAAGAAATTTCTTATTGCTATGAAGCCTTAAAAGTTAATGGTTTTATTGCTTCCTCAAGAAATTTTCTTAAGGGTCTGCGTAGGGTCTCACAATGTTGATAACTTTATCTCCGTTATGTATAAAGCAGGGCAATTCAGAATAACCACTCTGTATCTGAATAAACATACATAATATTTTAAATGTGCTATAAGTCTGATGATAGAAAAACTTCTAATCTCTTGTGATCCTCATATTTCATATATGTGTGGCCTGGTAATATATTTTCAAAATTTTCTCGAAAATATGTCGGGCGACTAATACCTTGTAAGGTTTATCCTAATTTTATAACAGTTATTTTATGCACCTTTTCTATCTCTTCTAGCTTCAGCTTACAATTTCCTACCAAATTGTAGTTTCAGAAAGGCGTTTAATGCAAGTGAGTAAGAGTAGTAGTATTTAAGTCGATGCTTCACTGACTTCGTTAGAGAGCCAGAGTTCCTGACTAGCACGCGTTTGCCGTTGGCTACGTCTCTCTCTAAGCTTTACCACGCTCTGCCGTACTTTAGGCCCTTGATAGCTTCGCCTACTTAATTGAGATTTAGAGGCCAACTACTTAGAATCTTGATAGCTTCGGCTATAGCTTTTAGTTAAGCATTAGTTAAGTTTTAATTCTTATTAATTTGAGTTCAAGCCCAAGTGGAGGCTTTGCTGTACGCTCTGAGATAGGAGCAGACTGTGCTCATCCTTATTTTGAGAAATAAAAGATAGTTAACCTTTCTTGAGTCACTTCACACACTCAAGCGATTATTCGCTTATCAGTGCACTAGTTCCTCACATTGGACTCTGAAATAAAAAGGTGGAACCTCATAAACTACATATGGAGATATACTACATGCAGAACTATATTTATTGCCGTTATGAAAAGAATCCCGCGAAGACTGCGCAATTAATAAAATGTAAAATGTGTTCAAAATTTATAATTTGTGATTGAATTAAGAATTCTGAATAATAAATATTCAGTCGATAACTCATATGTAAGATTCTATCATAAAGTAATTTTTATAATTGCTTGAACTCTATGATGTAATTAGAATACACAAGTATTAATCTATATAAATGAGAATGAAGAAACGAAATCCGTAAAAATTGTTATATAATATATAATTTTTATGCTATTTCTAAATTCCACATCCTTGAAATATTTTTTGATTTAAATATATTGGGGGTATTGTTTTGTATTAAATAAGTAGGTTATGAATAATCTCACAATATTTGTGAAGTGGACGTAAGACTTATTTTAATGGCACATAAAATTTATCGCCACTGTTGTTCTCTCTTTTTTTTTTCTTTTCATTCATGATGTAATTGCTAAGTTAATTTCCAAAACGAGCATGAAATAGAAATGAACGTTAAAATCTTGAAACATGAAAAGTACCGTATATCTGACTCCAAAGATTTGTTTATTTTCTTTAAAAAGCCTTAACAACATGCCAGTTTCATTATAATAGAAGGACCCAATCGCTTTTATGAAAATGCACGCAAACACACAGTACATATAACAATACCTGATAATACCTAATAATCAAAACTGATAATGTGCAGGAAACTGTGCGCTAGGTTTAGATATATTTTGCCACATGATATTTATTACCTTAGTTTTGATTTCTAAATTTCAATCTCTCTAGGCGTATAATTTTAAAATACACTAAACAAGAAAATTTGAATTATTTATTGCCCAAATAACCTTGTCGAAGAGCAATTTCTTGAATTTTTTCATATTTATGCAAACATAATCGGCTTAGAAAGTCTTTCTGATTGCTAGTTCTACATATAAGAAATTTTGCAAATCAAATTTTAGCACATGATCAGTATATTCAAAATACTTTCAAGAATACCTCATGATGACCTCATTAAAAAATATAGTTTTCACTGAAGATTTCTACATATTGAATGGAAAAGATTTTATGACCTGGTATCAGATCTCAGAATGAAAACAGTTGAGTCATCTAATGTAATAAGTTTTATTACATTTTTTTCAAGAAACCTTTCTTTAATGATAAAGACCAATAACACCATTACTTTGAAAGCTAGGGGATCTCAATTAGCAGAAATAATTATTCAAGGAATTTTAATAACTATTTCACGTCAGTGGTTTCTCTGACGTCTCTTTGTCTCTCTAATTTGTGTACATTTATTCCCAAATTCAATCGCTGGTTTTCACTTGCAGGCTGTAAGCATATCTTTCAGGGCATTTCTTAACGTTACATGTACTGAGAGTTTCTCTTGAATAATTTGATTTTCCATATAGCAGTTATTGTAAAATATATACCGAAAGAGAACTCCTACTTCAGCATTTAGATTTTATTTTCAAAGTAAGAACATTTTACCTTGTCTCTGTAATAATATAAGCGTAATGAATTAATCTATTGAGTTTCCATCTAATAATTCCAAAGAATTATGGACGGTGAGGCTATAAGTTTGTCAGCCGATAGTTCTATGCTAAAAGAACAGTTAAAACGAACAGTATGAAAGAAAGTTATATTAGTGGTTTTAAAGCATCGTCACGTGTTTGCTCGAATAAAAGCAATAATGCACAGCTCATTCAAAGAATACTGTTCCAGTATTCGTTGGAAACCACTAAGTTTCTGAATTTAACACATGCACAGAATTTCATTGCCTAGCTGTTATATTATACGACCTTTTTTTTGACTTATTATAATACGTGTATGTGTACATTAATTGAATATACAAAACTCGAAAATGGCTATAATATAATGCAGGTAAAATAAATTAAATGAATCCTAATTGCAACCTTTTACACGGCAAATCATAAAGCTATTTCTTACAGCACTTAACAATCTTTTTCTTATTATTCAACTTTTTTACAAAACCTATGTCTTGCAATTTTTTAAAAGTGTTTTTGCACTGTAATAAAGACTGCCCATGCAAGTATGGTTGCGCATATAGGAATACATATCTAAGTGTTCATACCCAACTTTTCATAATTTTGATTTAATATTTTCTCTTGTTTATATATTACTATTATAATTGTAGTAATTAATTTATATGAAAATGTGTGTATTTATACATTTTAGATTATATAAAGTAGCAAATACTGCAAAATTTTTTATAATCATTCTGGATTTCCTAGAACTTGGTACATCAAAGATGAGAAAAAAGCGAAAATTTTAACAAAAGTTTAATTCATAAAAGTAAATTCAAACACAACAGATTATCGATTAGTTTTTAGCTGAATATTGTGCCTAGTTTAGAGATTTACCCGAGCTCTCTCGTTTATTAATCGTTTTATTTTACATAGATACACGCACACTTAAGAATGCATTTATGTATTCATAAATTCATTATGCCCACAAATGCTCTTATGAACGCCCTTTATTATGAACCTCTGAATTGTCATACACTGTTGTCTTTAACCTGTTAGACTGCAAAAGATTTTCTTTCATATCATTAAATTAAGGTGGTACATTAAAATCATATAATTTTCATATAATTAAAAAATAAAAATAATGCTTCAGGAGATAACAGCTAAAAGATGAGAGACGTGATTTTTTCATTCCTTAATTAATTAAATTTATTTTTTAGAATATTTAAGACTTTCACAGTATACGACATATTTCTTATGTGCCTAAAGCTAATTTTATTTAAGTTCGCATAATAGGTATAAATCTCTTTAAAATGAAAATCATAGTTTAAATTGATAATATTATCTCAACGTAATAATGCACATTAATAATAAATGTTTGTGAACGTAAGCTTTTCATGAGAACATTCAATGTGGAAGAAAAATAAAAAATGTAAACAAGAGAATCACGGAAATCACAATAATATAGGTGGATTAAATTAAATTAAAGATTTTAGTCGCCAGACTTTACTTGCTTAAATTTAACTTCTCATAGATTAATATTAAAGAATATTTAGAGTTGAAATCTAAGCAGGATGCTTCAGTAAATAAAACCTACAAGTAATTAAATAATATCTATGTTTGACTCCACATGTATTTGTCTGTATTTTTCTTTATCTGTAAAAAATGTTCCTAAGCATAACTCAATTTTAGTAGAGGTAAATGAAATTTTCTATTATATCATTTTTATAAGTGCCTTTCGTATTGAATTCTGGTGCAAAAGGTGAATTAATAAATACAAATAAAGTGTACATTGGTTTGTGGGAATATTAACTACTTCAAATGTTAATCTGTGAGTAGGTGTAGATAGTCACATATAACTCCGCGTCATAATCGCTCAGTAAAGCAAAACACAGAAGAAGGTTTTTAAATTAACTATTTTGTCACTTCATCATCTTATCAGTTATACATTCTGTGAAGAACAAAAATCAAGCTTGAGGCACAATAGAACAAAGGTTAAAATAAAACTCAAATTATTATTAAATTTGCAAGACAAAATGCATCTGAAAGCTTTGATCCAGGCCTTCAACACTTGCGAGCTATTACGGCTAGTATAAATAAAGCCGATTCAAGTAATTCAGAGACGATTAAAGAAAATAGCAATGAGGCAGTCAGCGACTAATGCCAAAAGCTCTCTCTGGAATACAAAAACTTTGTGCTTAAATGAATTAGCTAATTTATATCCTGCTAGGAGCGAAAGAAAATATAAGCAATAGATAATGTAAAAATGATACGATACCTGAGTAACAAATATAGAAACATATATTTATACGTTTTGGTGCCTATATATCTGAATTATGCAATGGTAAATATTAGTTGAATTCATTTTGATATTCCGTCAAATATTTATATTTCTTTCAAAATTATTCAAAAGATTTTATCACAAAATGTTTTTTTAACATAAACTATTTAGATTTATGTTATTAATAATTCAAGGAAATATTGCAGTTGTTTATTACTTATTACGCCTGCATATACCATTAATGAAAAAAAAATATATAAAGCCACTTTCTGAATATTTACGTGCATTAAACCATTTATAGTTGAATCAACGTGCAAGTATAACATTCACTAATAATACACCTGATCCGATTTAATCCAACTGGAGAGCCATGGTATTTAATTTAATTCTAGGCATAATTAATAGAAATGTTCTTTTTCTCAAATTTATTCAACATATTCTTTTAAAAGTTTCTGAGAATAAGCATGAAATAATTAAAGTTCTGAGCAATAACGTTCGATATTTTATTCCATTCAAAATGCTACATATTTCATATTTTAGAAAACAATTTTATCAACATATACTTCATAAAAAATTAATTAATTATTTTATTAAGTTCATTTCCCTTATTATTTGTTTATAGAGGCGTATAACCACGATTATCCTTTCTGTTTTTGGATATTAATCATAGTTACTTTACCGAGTATAAAAACCTTATCTAATCTTATTCCCATTTGAGGCTTCAAATTTTGCACAAAAATGCAAAGATATTAACCTATAAAAAGGTTTAAATTGTGCCTGTTATAATAAAGTGCAGAAAGGAATCTATTAAGAATATATGCATTTTTAATACTCCATAACAGATTTACATGATGATGACATAAATGAAGAATTAGAAATTCATATTTGGGTTTAAAAGTTACCCAAATTATTCTGCCTCAGTGAAACAGAATTTAGTATAAAATGCTGTAAGTACATTGTTAACGATAGAGGAATTAAAATCTGTCGTTTTTGTACGGTATAGATATTCTCTCGAAATATGCAAATACGTAAATTCGCATTCACGTGAAAACTCTTGTAGTAAAAACATAACACGCAAAAAATATGAATTTAAATTATTATTATTATACCAATAAGTAAACAAATAAATATCTTTCACAAGTAGTCAAAATACATGCTCGTTTCAAAATAGTAACGAAGAAATTTGTCCTTTTTCCGATTGTGTTGTAGAAGTAAAATCATTTATTAAGTAACATATGTAGCCAGCGCTTAGAATTTAGCTGTTTTTCGATATGAACCGAGGCAAAAATTTGGGAGTATAAAATCTTATCAAAATACTGTGACAATCATTACTTATATTAGCACTAAAAAAGACGTGTATGTCTGGACTATATTTAGTATGTAAAATAGTCTTTGAGTATAGATTTCACATGAGAAAATTTGAGTTTTTAGCCAAACAAAATTTATAACTTCTAATAAATTTTTCCCAGTTGCATATGGCTTTTAATTTCAACGAAATGGTTTAAATTAAATGTAGGAAATTTTGCCCTTAATCTAAAAGAAATTTTCAGTTATAAACAAATAAACAAGACATGATCCCCAAAATCTTTCTCAGCATATTGACCAAATAATTTAAAGTTTCTTCAGTTTGCATTTATTAAAAGTACTTGCATTTACTTTTTATGGTTCCTTTATTTTCTTGTTTTTAGGGATGAGTTTTGAAGAAAGCGATACTTTTGTGTTAATTATATTGATTATTTAATATTGCTGCTCTTTAGGCAAACAAAAGTTCTGAGTGTTTTTTTATTGAATTCGCTCTACTGTTCCTATGTTTTGTCGACTATAAACATGATAAAACTACATATTAGTTTACATTTAGGTTTGTACATGTTAATAGACAAATTTCATTATAAAATTACCGCGTTATTTCTACTGAAAACGTGACAAATGCTTTTTGAATTTCCATCTAAGTTTCAAAAGTGATACTGCTCAGAAATAGCTTAGATTATTTCTATCTGATTTCCTCCATGCTTTCTATTGTGCTGAAATCTTACTTTTCAATGGCAGGGCTTTTCATTGAGAACTAAAATGGCCGTTCGCTGATATATTCTATCACTTCGCGGACGAGAGAGCGCGTGCTCCTGACGTCACTGTGACGTCAAGGAAATTCATCGATTCCTGTCGTGAAGAGAGAAGGTTCGATAACTGGCGCGAAACGGAGCGACCACTTATGCCGCGGAAACCGGGAATAAAGTTATCACCATAAAGAACCGGATCATAAAAATTTTCGCTTCTAGGGGGAGCAGCAAGCATGTAGCAGTAATGATGGGTGACTTCCTCAGCTCCGAGCAACTACTAGGTGCTTCAACTAGTTGCAACAAAGTTCTAAGTTATGCATAAAAACTTTCATCTCTTCCCATTACGGCAATAAATTTACCTTAAATCTTCTCTTGCTAATGAATATGCACTGTAAAAAAATGTATTCACAGAATTTTATGTTTCGAAGCATATAAAGTAGTAGCAAAGCAAACAGCAAAATCTTCGCAATATTTTAAAAATTAATGCGCTTATCAATCAAATCAATTGTTAACTTTCTTAAATACAATAATAAAGACAATTCACTGATGTAACTTTTAATTGCAATCCAAAGTAAAGTATCGAAACAGTTAATTCACAGACGTCTTCAAGCACGTTGCTTGTATGCACTTACACATCCCCATAGCTCCAGTCCCATAACGTGCGAAACAACGAGCTGAAGAGCACTGTGACTAGGCACATGAAGAATGGAGCCATGCTTTGTTTTCCGATGATACCAGAAAAACGAATAATCAACGACTTCTAATTAAGTGAGAAGATGGCTTTCGCAAGTCCAAAAACAGGTGTAAGAAATAAACTCTCAGATATTTTGTCATGCCGTATACTGTTGCAATTCGCACACCTTGTTAAAAAACGAATAATCAACGACTTCTAATTAAGCGAGAAGATGGCTTCCGCAAGTCTAAAAAAATCGGCGTTTTGCTCCAAGGGATGTGATTGTTTTGACAGAAATAAGGCCTTTGGGTTTACCAGGTGTATGATGATAAGCGTATGTCATTCACAAGGAAACTCGACTGCTTAAAAGTATAGGAAGAAACTCTCAGGCATTTGGTCATGCCGTATATTGCTGCAATTTGCACACCTTGTTAAATAATTAGATGAAGAGGAAACAATAGAGTTTATGTAATGGTTGGTATACTTCTTAGATTTAAATTTCACAAAGTATGAGTGAGTCACATTAAGCAGACTTGTTGCTTCCTGAAACAATATTAATTGATGCTTTTTCAGTTCGCAAACTTTCTTTTAAATGAAGACGAATTACTTAGCACTCATGAATTACCTCATCCATACAAGGCCTTGTAGGTGTGAAGCCCTCTGAGGTGCTCGAGGTGACCTGACACTTTATTCAGCTGTTGACAACTATCCTTGGTGTTTTTCTTCTCCAAATTTTGTAACCAATATTGGTTTCTCGTAACATTAGGCGCATTTCTATAAAATTATATTTTGTTTACAATAATACCTGATTTTTTTTACATGCTCGATTTAGTTTTTTGTCTCATAAAAAGACGAGTCTGCAAATATGCAGCATGATACGAAAATATTATAAATATATTTACATATCATGTCAC
>KK119255.1:636112-657371 GCA_000611955.2 Stegodyphus mimosarum | reverse complement strand
TACTTTAAAGTATTTTCTTAATAGTGAAGTATAAGACAAAATTCTAAACTGCAGCACAAATAATTTCAATAAGAAACTTTTTATTAAATTCTCTGAAGCGCATAATATGTAATATAGAGATGCAAATACCACATATTTTTAAATTCTTATTATGCTGCTAACGCTTATGGATAAGAAAATGAATAAAACATTTTCTAATATGTATGTAATATACATATTGTAAACTAATATATATATATATATATATATTGTAGAACTTATTTTAGACTAGTGAGACAAATGTTAATTTAGTCGAAAAATCACATTTCAATTTATCCCAATAATCCGAAATTTGTTGCTCATTTGTTATTCATCTTAAACCTTTTAAATAAATTTTGTGTTCTAATTATTAAGAATCAAATATTACGTGATCGATTGATTTAACTCACTTGTTAGTAAAAATTAATAATTGTTAGAAGGAATTTTTTTCCTTTTAATGTTCCTATAATTATCACATTATGATCAATCCATTTGAAATTCTTGTTTTTTTATATTTACAAGTAATTATGCATTCTTTTACGTTTCTTACGTTTAGAAGTAATCATTTTTATAATAAGTGTATTGCGATACGAATTAAAAATTATCTTTGTACAGCAGCAACAAAGTTTCCAGTTGTTAGATTTTTTTTTTATTTTATTGCTTGTTTTGTTGTCAGATTTTCTTTTCTTTTATGTATTTGGAGTGGAGGAGAGGAAATTTCTTTAATGTATTTGGAGAGAAATCCAGGGCTAGTTTTAAGTACATATTTAATAATTTCTTTTATAATTTAAGTTTTAAATAAATTTTTAATTTTTCTTTCACATAAGTTGTTAATTTCGGAATGCAGGAAGTGGCCTGTTATGTCAAATAATCCCTTGTTATTTCACCAGTCTTTTGTACACACATATATATAAGCTGAACTCTTTATTAAATCTTGTGAAAACGCCATTAGGCTATTTTTAATATTTTCATCACTTTTGTCTTTGCTCTAAAACGCAACCAGTTAAGAATGCATTAAATTAATGAACGTCCACCTCCCTCTCCTATTTTCACACACCAGAAAACTCTGCACTTTTAATAGCTTCCGACGGCCCCCCATTATGTCACCTCCCTTCGTATATTTTCGTCACGGTAAGGGTGAAGAAAATGAATACGAAAATGGCATTCATTATTATTAAAAGAAACCGTTTTCCTCGCTAGCGAAAAAATTTCTCCTGGTGAATGAAGTTAATAATCCTTCAATGAATATCCAGCGGGAATAATCTTGTCTTTGTGCGCCGAGTTCTGTTTGTCATTCCAAGGAGACCTTGAACAAACAAAGGAGTTTTATTAACTGCCTGAAGAAGAAGCTGTGTTGTGGATATAGAAAGGTTCGGAGAGATTAATTATCGAAACCTGAAGGTATAAAAGTTGGAAGTATGCGTCGAATCTGAAAATTAAGCGTCGAATCTGAGGCATATTTTGCTTAAAGAATCTTCTAAGGAATATTTATGTGTGTATATGTACTGAATTCCAATTCAGATAACATAACAGGAGATGATTCGAAATTAAGATATGCAATACATATTTTTCTTTGTACAACGTGGGCAACTGTATTACTTGCCTTACTCGGATATACATAACGCTATTATAAGCACAATGAGACTTTAATACAATGACTTCAATACAGTGAAAATTACAATGAAGTTTCAAAACCAAATCCAAATTAAAATCTTGTAACTTGGTACGCAGTTATTACTGAGCAGCTCTGCACAGTAGATATATTTATTGGTGAAAACGTATTTGTGGTATACTTAAAAAACATGCTAAACTGAGAAATTATTTAACAATATCAGAATAAGTCAGTGTGCAGAATAAATATATTACAAAATAGACAACATATGGTTTTCACAGAAAAAAACAATATATTAATTATTCAGATTAATTGAAATCATTGCTATTGCTTTACCGACATACATTTTATTTACTTACCAATTTGCCTTTTAGTCTTTCAAATGAATATTACTTTACTTTTTATTTCTAATTACGCTCAAATGAATATTACTTTCGTATTCTGGTCTAAAGGTTAGTAGTGTGTCAAAACTTTATATATCTGTTGTAAAATTTAAGAGTCATGGTATGAAATACTAGTGAATTATATAGTCAAAGATAGGTTAGTTATTTTTCGGCACTGCTGCCGCAATAACCTTGAATGATGAGAATATTAAGATTTGATTCTTATGTTCCTTAACAATCTAAAATGGGATAAAAGATCCAGGTTGACTTACCCATATATTGTTCCAAACGAGCATGTGGTATCTTCATCTCTGAAGCACGTATTTATTCAGAACATTAATGCTGTAGTAGAAATTTAGATACATATGTGGTCAAAAGAGACATAGGTAATACCAGTCATGTAATGACATTAGCGAGTAGGTTGTAGAAGAAGCAGGACGTCGAAGGAAGTGAAATCTTGTAACATCGTAAAATTCACCTAACTAAATGTCGACATCATGCTTACAGAATACTATAGCACTTTGTAGGAAAGAATAGTGTCCAGCTATTTTTAATGAAATGCGCTGCTCGGTCGACCTTGTGACTATGATGTTAAGGATTTACCACTGGATTCAATTCTGAATTTAAGAATTATTCTTCATTCTAGCAGTACATGAGATGATGAAAACCTTGATTAAAATTAATAAACATGTTCATAGATATGAAATAGTAATTGTATGAAGAAGCAAGAGTTCTTGCTGAAGAAAACTGTGGCACCAAATAGGCGTGAGAAAAGGTTAGTAGACACATCTCGCAATCTTTATTCGCGGGTGGAAGCATAACACTAAAGAGGAAAGAGACAGAGAGAACTTCAAAACCTGTCTGTTTACAGTCCTTTTAGCCAATTTCCGTTGCCGTAGCCGAAATGGAGTTTTCGGAATAAAATAATGTGAGTACTCGCCTTCATAACATATAATTAATAACACGCTCTCTCTATAATAATATCTCTATAATAGCGCTATACTGCCTCTTCTCGGAATAAAAGAAGAATATATCAAAGTTGGGAACGGAGTTTCCTTTTTCTCGCGAGTGTAATTCAATCACATACAGCTATATATCTTGGATAATCATCCCGATGATGAGGCAGATAAATGACATATGGATTTGTTTATTCCTGATGAATGTTTGACTAACTACGGCGATTCGCAGTAATTTAAATTACCACTCAAAAGACACATTCCTTTACAATATGCGCCATGCATCAATAGTTTATATCGCAGGTAATAGGTATAGATATTGCACGCAATACTTTCATAACAATTTCCAACACACTATCGTATTAAGAGTTTGATTGCATTTGTGCAGTGGATACGTCATGTATAATATTTTCTCAGCAGTCATATATGCAAACTCTAAATATCATACAATAGAGCGTGTTACTAAGCATTTCGTAATTTCATGTCACAGTTAATAAAATAAGGCACACCATTTACAATTTTCGTGACTGAAACACATAAGCTAATAAACGATGACTATTATAACTGAAATTTTAGTTGTAAAATAAAATTGAGATGGACAAAACTTGACATAAATTATTATAAACAAACATACGAAAAGCATAAATACACTAAAGAAAACACCTTACGTACTTGCTTTCTCCCCCTTCTCCTTTTACTAATTTTATAGTACGAATCCAGAGAGAGAAAAATTAATTTTCGGAGTAAGGGTAATTATAATAAGAACATAAGAAATGAAATATATTCATCCATAAACTACCAATAATTTAACGGTAAATACTAGCTTACTTAATTTTAAATAAACTGTTATTTACTGGTTTATTTAAAAAAAACTTACATTTCAATAAGAATGCATCATAATACTAACGTTACAGTATCTAATGCGATGTCGTCATTTCTATTTCCTTTTATCCTGAATCTCTCCAACTCTAATAATTTTCCACTGTTACTCCTTCAAAACGAACGAAACGAACTCTTTAACGGGCATATAGTAAGTACCAAGATTAAGATATTGGTATTTGTCTTGCTAGTTGTCGGTTATAGCCGGTTTGGAGAGAAACAGTAACTGATACCTTAACACAGCACAGACAGCTACTGATGCACAGGCAATTTACACGTGACATTTGTATGTGGAAAATTTCTGGGTTTCTCATTAAAAATATTTAATATGCTTATTATTTTTTATCTTCCATCGATAGAAAAATTCGTGTAATTGTTTTTTCAGCCAAGTATTTTGCTCTTCAAAAAAGTTTAGGAAACTGCCATAATACACAGGTACGATGTGTGCTTGAAAAAACTACCTCCTCGTGACTTCCAGAAACTTGCATTTCAAGTTTGTTTTTATACATTGTCTATAGTCTATATGCTGTGTATTTTATATATTGTTGTTCTATATATTATCATACCTGTATCCTTTTTCATATTCTGCTGCATGCAGAACCGTGTTTAAGCACATTTTCACCTGAGCCAAAGAGTACAAATTCGCTTTCGTATATCAAAAGCAGATCAACTATACCTGTTCATATTTGTATTCAATAAAAGTTATAGATCATATAATTTTAACCTCTATCGAAATTTCAAACTGTAGTTCTTTACATCCGGGAAAATAACATCTAAATTGTGAACTGAAAAAGATTGGAAACTACATTTTTGACGATTCATTCAAAACAAATAATTTCGAAAATTTTAAATTTTAATGCAATTAAGGTCCAGAGATAACACTAATTTTCAAGGCATTGTGTAATGATTTAAAATTTCATCGAATGAAGCAAAACTACAAATACATTTTACAGGGATTATTTAATTTCTTGCCCGAGTGAAATTCTTATGCGGGTATTTATTATTATAAATTTATTAAAGTTTTGTTATTTCAGATTTACAAAGTAATGAGTCATTTTAAAAATATTATTATCAAAAAACACATAAAAGTTTCAAATTCGTATGCTATTGATCTAAACCGTATTCGTGAATTATGTTTAAAATATTTTATAACTGTTTTACTGTCTGGACTTATTGCAGATAAATGGCTTTTGCAAATTTTCATTTGTTCTACATGCTTAATTATACTTTTAACATCTAACAATAGTCTTAAATTACTAATATTCTTTATTTCTTACTTCGTAAGAAATTTTGCTTACTTTCATTTAATCCAGAACTTTTTTAAAATAATCCACTGGATATTTATTGCACATTGGAGTTTTCGTTTGTCAATTATTTATTTATTCCACGAAAGAAACACATTACATTATTACAGCTTGTCTTTTTTCTGCTGTTGCCAAAACATTTTTATTAAAATCAATAAATCAGAAGGAAAATGAATAATCATTAAACTTATTCTGATAGTTGTTCCCTCTCGTGGTCACCCACATGAAACTGCAAAAATGGCTTTTAAATCTGCTAGTTTCTGATGAAATTTTCGTCGCATTTATATCACTGAGATATTTAAGTGTTAATTTGCAAACTGTATCTTTATTCATTTAATCTGATGGAATTAATCATACAAAGTATAGAAATGTAATGAAATATTAATCAGTATTAACAGCTCTGTAACTATACAAATCTGTCGTAATAAAAATAAATAAATTATTGTTTTTAATTTTTTTGCAAAAATAATTAAAATTATAATGTAATTAAACAAAGACAAGGAAGCATCACTTTTTGATTGTTAACATTCGTTTCCCTTGCGGCGTCTCTAGTTGTAATTATGTACAGGGCAATAATTCTGAACAGTGCTTGGCGCTACAAACATCACCCGCATTTTCGCCTTAGAATTGAACCTCTTAACGTACTGTAATATCAGTTGCGCTTTCTCTGCATAAGTTTACAATCATTTGCTGCCACAATTAATTAATTAATCCCCAAATCTGAATTGTTTCTTAATTTTCAGCGCATAGCTCAAAATTCTGACACAAAGCGAACATCATTTTTATGTTTAAAATATTTGGGTTTTCTAAAATTCTCTAAACATATTTACGTTAGTTACTTATTAGTAGTTACGTAACTTTTTAAATACAATGAATTTACATCTTAAAAATTTTACAATCCTCATTTTCAGGCTGTGCTAGTAAATTGTTCGTTCATCTCTGGTAAGTAGAGTAGGTAAGATTCTCGAATGGTTTGGCTTGATTTCGTTTACTTGATTAAGGTAAAGTACGCGAAGACTATTTGCTTAAGATGAAGGATACCTTTGTGGAGGTCTTTCGAAGAAAAACTGGCTCAAACTGATATTACTTGTGTGGAAAAAAAGGACCCATCCAGCTAGCCCGTTTGCCTTGAACTGAACCTGGATTGAACTATCTGTACTCAGCAATTTTTTTGCTCGACCTCTGGTGGGCCAAAAAGAACTGTCGAACACCACTGGTAGATCAACAGAGGTTCCATTCTCCCTGAAATGACTAACTGTATTTTTATTTTTATGATTTTACTCGCGCGTAACATAAATGTCAACTAGTTTCCTCATAGCCTTCTCCACGAACATATATCCTCCCTAAACAGATGCTCTCTTATGCTTTGCCACATTCAAATAAACAAAAAAATGCAATTAAAGCTATATTTCTACTTTCGAAAGGTATTGTTAGCAACTTAATGTTAATTTCTAGGCAACCAATTATCAACCATAATTTTCCTCGCTCCTCGTTATCATACAATAAGAGTGTATAGTAAAATAATAATGCATTTTGAGTGTTTTAACTGTAACTCTACACTGCCATCTTAATTCCAAAACTTACAAATTACCCAGAATATGTATATTTGTTAATATTTAGTAACACCGATCCGCTGCATTGACAAACCAGAATCGATGCCTCTCCATTGCCTTTGTCTACGTCCACCATATGAGACATTCCCGTTAGAAGTTCCGATTTGAACATTCTGGAATGTCTGCTCTACCTCGGCACAAACATGTATAAATGTTGCACTGCGGTCAGCTGCAGTCAATCGATTCATCCTTTCTATTGCCTACTATTGCCTAGATACTTTATGTTAATTTGCTCTCATGACCTCCTCATTTCCATTTTCCTGCCAGAATGTAATTTCTAACTCGCGTGATATTCAAATGAGGTAGAAAGGAGATAGTATTTAAAAGAAGGTTTAGAGTGTAATTTCAAAGCGTGTTCTGCCTGCTGCAGGACATGGTACTAATTTGAATTACTTCCTACTAGTGTTTTCAACAGCATTGCGTTATTCACGCCATTAGGCTTGTCATAACGGTTAGAGCCAAATTGAGTGTCATTTTATTTGTGTGGCTGTTAGGCTAAAGTGCTATTGCTTAGTTAAGTCAAATTCCTTATCTTTAGGCCATAAATGCTGGCTATATTTTGTAAGCACACGTGGTGTCTTCTGCTAAATTTTATTTGTGTCAAATAAAAGTGTTCTTAATACTCTTTCTTCTGTCTCTGTGATAATTTACTAGACATAGTGATAATTCATTTCTAGGCTTTAAGACGTTTCGTACATACGTAATATGCTTTCAAAGAACAGGAGACATTATAAGATAAAATATATATAAGAAAATATTCTCAAGTATACTTAAATTTTGCATTTACCAGCAATGAAGTAAGTGAAGTAGAATGTCCCATGTATCAATCTGCTGAAGCATTTTGGCAGCAGATAGCATGAAACCTGATAACCTAAGCGACATTTGGAAACATTTTATAGGGAGTATGATGACAAACCACGAGAATTATTCGGTCGTTTTCTTCGTTTTTCGTTCGTTTCGAAATTTTTCGTAGAGTTTGTCACTAGACCTTCTTCCCTTAGTACTAGACTCTCGATAGGACTTTCGGCTCGCTCTATATGGGAATGCCTTCTTGCCGCACCGGTACTATGTTCTTATAAACATCCATGCCTTCTTCGGGATTTAAACCCGGGTCTTCAGTACGGTAGTCAGCATCACTAACCATTGTACCGAATAGGGAGGTTTGAAAATAGTAACATAGACAACCCTAGATATAGACACATAGACAACAGATGTGACATACTGATATTATGCAGAATTCTTTCATTATAGCGTTCATTAATTGTTGCATAAGATCAGTTTCTTGAAAGGGTAAAGGGAAGGAAGCCCTCAGAAGCTGGGAAAAAAAGAGACGCTGAGACTCCAAGAGTCAAAATGTTCTTTCAAATGTGTTTTTTTTCCTAAAGAAAGAGCGATGGGGGATCTCAGATTCGTCATCCGGCGAATTTTCTTTTAAAATTAGAACTGGGCAGGGCAAATTCATACTATCACCTAGAAAACGGCTTAAGCCACTGACAAGACTAACCTTTGCTTCTAGGATGGGAAAAAACTCAAGAACTTTGATCTGATATTACCGTCAGACAAATGGAATAAGTCATAACACAGTACTGCTAAGCGAAATGCCGCCCAACCAGTAGTGGTTAGTGTAGCTGACTGCCGTATCGAAGGGCCTGTGTTCGAATCCCGGAGAAGGCATGGATGTTTGTAAATGTATAGCGTCGGTGCGGAATGGTGGCGCTCTAAATATGCGGCGAGCCGAAAGTTCTCTCGTGTGGTTGGGTGGAAGGGGAGAGGGGTGGGAGACCTCTGACCGGTCCACCGAGGGTGCTCTCCATTAAAATATGGGGCGGAACTGAGCCAAATCGCACTGTCACCTGTCAAGTGCTCAAGGCTGTTGCCAATGGCAGGCGTAATCTTGCGCTCCTTGCCACGAGAAATGTCTTGGACTTGGGCTGACTATACGTCAGACACGTGAACATAAGCAACATCAACTAAGCAAAATGGTATAAATTTGAGACGGTGATATGCTTCAAACACAAAGTGAGAATTCCAAAGTTTATGAACATTCTTCTAACTAGGGCTTTAATAATATTTGATAGACACATAAATATAATGCAATGATTTTTGAATATTTTAATGTTCGTTTCACTATCAATAACATGTTTATCTGAATAATGGCATTTCGAAATATATAACATACAAAGAATATGAATTTTCAATTTAATTTTAACATTTGAATGTCTGATACAGTAGTATCTTTTGTAAACGGTAATCAGGTGGTGAATTTTGAAAAAAAACATTTAGTGCTTACTTCTTGACAGGTATTCGCCCATCTCTGTCCGTCAACAGCTGCACTTTAGTGTGAGCTTTCTCCAAGAAGACAGTCGCTGGAGAATTTAGAGCCATCAAATTGTAAGCCATTTTGAGCAAATTATCAGTCCATAGCTAGAGGAGGAAAAGAAAACTTAGTTATCAAAGTAAGTTATAGAAAAAGAATCAATTAAAGTATTAGTTATAGAATGTCCGGAATATAATTATTATCTCTTGCAATTCGCATCAGTGAACGCCAGAAATAAACTTGGCAATGCTTTAAAGCTCAAATGAAACTCTTAAAAGACAAGGAATTCAAATTCATCGTCAATTTTTTATTTAACTGTATGCAGGCATGTATTCTATATAGCAGTGGTCTTGAACTGGTGACATGCGGGGCGGATTTGTCACCCGTAGCAATGTCATGCGGCCCGTGAATATACATCAGTTATAGTACATTTGTTATTAATACCGTGTTTATAGATTTATGTATAACATAAATTCATTGCACAGTGGATTGAAATATTGTGTTTATAAGGAGAATAGAAAAGCACTAGCAGTCATTACATTCCAGCTGTATTTAAAGTTAGAACTTCAAGCTAACGTTGGCGCAGAGCCGAAAGTACACTGCGGGAAAAAAACGAGACAGTTCTGTATATCCCGTTCTACTGGGCTGACTGACGAAATTCAACTTGCGTTTTTCATGTCTCGAAAGCGCGATTTAGGATATGTATTAGATTTATACAAAGCATTTTTCTAATATAGGTATTTTGACACAAAATATGACTTTTTCTGAAATGGCATGCCACTGATTTTTCCATATTTCAATTTTACGTCTCAAATTATGCCAAACTGCCAGCTGTGTAAAAATCGCACGGATTCTTTAAAAATTAGCCCTCAACATTTTAGCTTGTCAAAGTTAATTGAATTTGGTATATATATTTATTAATCTCTCTTTTTTTTATTAAGCTTATTTGATTCTTCCTTTTACATTTCGAAATTTAGATTCATTCCAAATAAAATTCGCCTGTTTTTATGATTTATTTTTAAAATTTGTATTTTTAAATGATATTTATAAATTTTTGGAAAACATTTTTGAATTAAAACCTATGAAAGTTTTACTATCATTTTAAAATAGATCTATTTCTAAGCATACCTGCAAAATATTAGAGATTCAAAACTTCCGAAAATATGGGTAAATTTATGTATTGGCGCGTTTTAAAATTTGGCATATTTGTTGAAATCGGTAATAACATCAGATGTGGCTTAGGCACGTTGTTAAAATTATTTGAAAGGAGGAACGATGTGACTTTTTTTCCCACTCATGCACTGTAAAAATGGAAAGGAAAATAGGTTGCTATATATTAAGGAGTTCGCCAAGTGAATTATTCCTGGAGCAAGTTAAAACAGTGCGCCCAGATAAATTTTTGATAAAATTAAAATATGTAAAAAACGTAGCATGTCATTTCAGAAAAGGTTCGATTTTATGTCAAAATACCTATGTTAGAACAATCTCTCTATATACATATATCTAATATATATCCTAAGTCACAACGCAATTTGAATTTCTTCAATCGGCCCAGGAGAACGAGAGACATAGAACTGTCCCCATCCTTTTTTTGCGCAGTGTACATAAGTAACACATCTAACAGCTCTCAGACAGGCATTCAAAAGAAGCTAAGAAAAACAGGACATTAATCATCATATCTCAGGAAATACAATTTAAAATATAAATATAAACTCAGGAAATACAATTTAAAATATAAATATAAACTCAGGAAATACAATTTAAAATTTAAATATAAACATTTTTAGATATATAGGAATATGACTGAGAATAAGTTGTTATTATTTATTCTTAAGTTTTTTCCACCCAGAAATAAATTGTTTACTTTTAGTTATGTTAAAAGTAAGCTATTTATTGGCTAGTTTATTAAAATTATTTGAAAAAAATGTCAGTTCAAGAATTTAATATTTAGTTGTTAGTATGTTTAATTGCAAAGTATAACTAACAGAATTTTCTTACAAGTATATTCTTCTAGACAAAAATTAAGTATAAATTTAAATTTTTTTCTTTGGCTTATTATAATTGTTGTTATTAATATTCGCTTTGATAAATACATCAAATTTAAAATTAAATAAAAATTTATTTAAAAATTAAATTATTATTTGAAATTTGGTTTCAAATCTAATTTTATTTGATTAAAACAAATGTGGCCTATAGGCATTTCTTAGATCGTGCATTCCGTCCGCATACAATTTGAGTTAAAAAACCACTGTTATGTAGAATGAAATTTCACTCAAAACCCAACCTTACGTCTTGCGTTTAGCTTATGAATAAAAACGTAGATATCGTTTATTAATGAAATCAAGAATACAGTGCTCGAAATTGAAATTGCAACACCAAGAAGGAGTGGTCAGAAATTTATGCGAATTTTAGAGTAGACTCACGTCACTGAGTTATGCGGATGATGTGAAATACGCAGCTCTCCGACGCACGTGAAGTAAGATATAAGGGAAGGAACGTGCAGAACGGGAAATATTCGTGTCGTTATTTCTGCCAGAGAAACTATCGAAGAAAGTTGGTTTTTGTCTCGGAGGATACGTGTAACAGGAGAGTATGCCAGGCCGCCCTCAACGAAAGCACTTCCAGCAAATAGACGATTTTACGAGGGGTATGGTGATCGGACTGAGAAAGGAGTTTGGCCCTTACGCCAAATCGCAGCTGATACCCACATGGATGGGAGCACGGTGCATCGGCTATGGCGAACATGGTTGGAACAAGGAAACGTGGGAAGAAGGAGGGGTGCAGGTGCAGCCGGAGTGACGTTAGCACGCGTGGATTGACGCATCCGCCGACAAGCTGTGGCGGATACCCTGGATGTTCCCGTGTCGACGAGAATCATTTCCCGTCGATTGGTTGAACGTGGCCTGCACTCACGGCGTCCGTTAAGAAGACTGCCATTGACCCCACAGCATAGACGCCAACGTTTAGAATGATGTCGGACTGGAGCGATGTGGATGACAGAATGGCGTAACGTCGTGTTCTCAGATGAGTCACGCTTCTGTTTATCCAGTGACAGTCGCCGCATACGTGTGTGGAATCGGCGTGGAGACAGATCTAATCCGGCAGTAACTGTGGAACGCCCCACCGCGCGACAGCATGGCATAATGGTTTGGGGCGCTATTGCTGTCACCTCTAGTTCGTATTCAGGTCACTCTGACAGCCCAACGATACTTAGATAATGTAGTGCGGCCGGTGGCAATTCCCTACCTTCAGGGGCTGCCTAATGCAATTTTTCAGCACGTTAACGCCCGACCACACAGTGCTCGCATCTCCCAACATGCTCTGCAAGGTGTACACATGCTTCCCTGGCCACCGTACTCTCCTGACCTGTCACCAATCGAACACGTGTGGCATGTGATTGGACTCCGTTTGCAGACTCTGCCCCTGCCTTGTTCAGAAGACGATATGTGGCAAATGTTTGAAAGGGAATAGAGAGCCATCCCTCAGGACACCATCCGCCCTCTTATTGACTCTATGCCTAGACGTGTTTCTTCGTGCATCGCTGTCCGCGGTGGTCCTATATCCTACTATCCTCGCTCTGTATTCTGACTATCATTTTGAAATAAAGATCACTTATTGCTGCTTGCTGCCTCTGTCTTTTTTCAAAATTTCATCAATTTCTGACCACTTCTTCTTGGTGTTGCATTTTCAATGTCGAGCTGTGTATATATTCATCATCAATGGAAAAGATTTTTTACTTTCAGAGCAATCAACAACATAACTTTTTTCACATATTTTTGTGTATTTGTACGACTAGTTTATAGCTATAGAATTGTTGTAGATTATAACTATAGTACCGATATTTGTATCGTTACTACTATAGAAACTGGAAGCCTCAGGATAAAGAGAAATTTAATTTTTTAAACAACTGTAACACTAGTCTAAAAATGGAGAAAAATTACTCCAGCTTCTTAATAATAAAAGAATATTACTTTAACTCCAAATTTTCTTTTTAAATGCTTGAAATCCGACAGCATACTGATGTATAATTATTCAGAAAAAATGAGGAAAAGGAATTACCTTTTGTTCATTTAAAACAAAAGTAAAAAAAAGTAATACTTAGCCAATTAATTATTGCTTCGGAAAGTTTAATTGCTCTTTGAATTTGCTCGAGACTCACTCAGTTAAAGTCACAGATATTTGCTTTTGTAAAAAAACCCGCTGCACTGTATTTAATTTGAAGCTGGGGGATTAATTTTTAATTAGTGACTTTTGGGAAGTCTTGTTGTACAAAATAATAGTTGCAGGAAAGGTTTTTTTTTAACTTTTATTTACAAAACTAAACATTTTCTGCTCCTTTATATTTAGTACTACTATATATAATATATCTAATAACTTTGTTAAAATATGAAGAAATTATTTTCTGATTTAAATTTAAGAAGGGTATGTAAATCCAGTCAAACTTTTAAATCAAGCTGTTTAATTAGTTTTCAGTTAAGAGCTCATTATTAAAAGAAAAAATCTAAGAAGATAATGTCAATATTTTAATTATAAGATTTTATTTAGCTCACTCGTGGTGTTTGTTGTTATCACAAAAGATTTATTATAAATTTTTTAACTATTTCCTGATAAGGTATCGCGCTCAAATTCTCAAATTCTGCATGCTGTGGATGCTAGTCTAATGTAGAGAAGTGATTTTAAAAACTTCGATTTAGGAATTTTTATTTAAATGTTAAAAAGAGTTTTCGCACGTATCATGTTTTCGTAAATAAATTAAAATCTCAGAACTTTAATGTTCGTATCTCCGGACAGAACAGAAAACATTCCTTTTAAATTAAAGTTACACCACAGTTACAGATTTATTGGGCAATTTTCGAAAATCTTTGATTTTTTTGACGATTTGTCGCTTATTGTTTTACAATTTCTATAATATATGTGTTATAAATCTATCTATCTATCTATCTATCTATCTCTCTCTCTCTCTATATATATATATATATATATATCTTTTATAAAGTTTTGAAATTCTTACAGATTGAAAAACAAAATCATTGCAGTCTTTTAAAATAAAAATTATACAAAGATATTAACTGGGCGATTCTTACATTAATGAATGATAACAAAGATATTAATTGGGCGATTTTTACGTTATTTATTATGCTTCAGACTTTAAGCAGTAAGATAACTTACAGTTTTTCGTTTTGCGACGCATGGTTCGCTTCAGTATTAAAGTTATAAAGTATTTCTCACACCTTCTTTGCGTGTCTTCGTGGTGTAGTGGTCAGCACGCTGGGCACGTATTCCAGAGGTCCGTGGTTCGAGTCACGGAGAAGGGTTTGCTGATTTTTCATACTAATGTTTCAAAATAATCTAATGTCTCTTCACTGGCGCCCGAACTGAAAAGGTTGTCGATGATGATTCTCCACCACCGAGATTGGGTCCCCTGAACCCCGGTCGCTCTTTAAAATGGGGAGTATATAAAGTATTTCTCCAACCTTTTTCGCATGCCTCCGTGGTGTAGCGGTCAGCATGCTGGGCGCGTATTCCAGAGGTCCGTGGTTCGAGTCCCGGTGAAGGACTTGCTCATTTTCGTTATACACCAATCGTTCTTCGATGTAAATTTCTCTAATATTATTTTTTTTGTTTTTTATTTATTTCCTTTCCCTTGTTAGAAAGCATTAAGTTTATTATAGAAGTCTTCTGCTATCATCTAAATGCTGTATCCTTCTTCCATTTCTTTAAGATAGATTTTGCATTTACTATTTGTTTACTTTAATGAAACTGGAAACAAATAAATTTTTAACTATTGGACTGTGTTATTTGCAAAGAAATTTGGCCTGCAATTTTTAAAAAAATTTCTGCTTTATAAGTTTATATGCATTTTTCTTAGCATTTCTTATTAAACACCCATTTTCTTAGTTTTATTGTGAAAGTTGATAATACTCCAAAAATATATTGATCATAAACATTTGAAAATTTCACAGATTATATAATAAACTCTTCACTCACTTTTAAAACAAAGATGATTAAATAAAAGAAATTTAAATAAAAGATTAAGTACGTGATATTATAGAATTTTTCAAAACTAACCGCTTGAACAGTCAGCCGTTGGACTGGCATTGTGTAATTCTCCAGGCTGAATACATGTCAGATGTTCTGATTTATCTCAATAAAAAAAATGCTTCCCCTAATTTCATCTGTCCTCTCAAATTGGAGATCATTCCAAATTATATAACACCGCTTGAAAAAGGTAACTGAAACTAATATTCACCAATCATAGCTTAGAATACTTTCTACACCTGCGACGTATAAATACTGAGTTCCGAGCACTACGCTTCCCTTTTTTTCCTGACTTCTGCCATGCAAACAACTCTGCGCCGTTTATGCTTCCCTGCCTGAAATGACGCCGCTTAATTCTGATTGTTTTTAAAGAAGTATTTTATTGTAAAAAAACGCATTCTCTCAAAAAAGGAAATCTTTTGTAATTTTATTATTTTTCTTCCATGAATGAAATTAAAATATAAAAAGTGAAAAAAATATCGCTTTAATAAGCATGGATATTAAGCTAGAGTAATCAAAGCATAATGAGATCAACAGAATTCCGTCATTGTTTAATTAACAAAAATGCGGGCGCTTTTGCGATTATGCTTCATATGTCGCGTAATGATGTATAGAATGTATGAGAAAAATTAAAGACGTGCTTTTAAAAATCGGGAAATTAAGGTACACATTTAATACATGATTTGGGTAGTATAATCGAGTTTATTATGATAATTTTAATTAAACACAATTCTTTTATACTGAAGTTTTTTATTTTTCATAAAAGATTGAATCTATTAGATATACACAAAACTAATCTAAATATTTGCTTGCGGTAATAGTATAAAATCTTCTAAAAAGAATGCAAATGCAATACTGTATTTCAAATTACTGTCATTCTGATTTATAAGCCATACAGGATAAATATATTTGCACTTGTCTGGTTATTAGATATTTAATTTAATTAATTTTAGTGTCAAATATTGTTAGGGTAATGAGTCTATTTTACAATTAACGCACTTTACGCAGTTATATTAATTATCCAATGTGTTGTACACAGCTATAGGTTGAAGCAAAGCCGCCATTTCTGCATTATCAAAGGCTAGTTTCTTGCATACAATGTACAGAAAGCACATTAGAAATCTCCAAGCCTTGCTAACTGTTAAGCTCCGCCCCAGTCTTTAGGAAGAGCACGCTGAGGAGATGAGTTGCATAAAAAAACACCGTAAAATATGTATAATCGTTAGCCTTCAGCTGTAAACTGTGAAACTACAAATTCCACCGTACTATATATTTCGTCCCTGGCCCTAGTTTCAGTAAATAATTTTTTAATTTTCGCTGATTCACTTAATATGTAAAATGTTGAAAAGTTTCGGAGAGTGTGTTATGTACAGATTCTTGGCTCCAGGGTTATTTATAAATGTTGTGGATTTCTTGATAGCAAATATCTAAGAAACAGTGGTTAAGAGATAAAATGCAGGTACAAGGCAAGTAAATATTAAAGAGTTAGATTGTGAATAAAGGAACGATGTAGAAAAATAAGTGCGTCGCCGAATTGTGAATGCAAGAATTCATATTTGAACTTCGGGTATTTAATCGTCATCGATATCAAATCTACCTTTATCATAAATTTTTGTAACATTTATATGGTGACATGTTGATTCTATAACATTTTGCTGTTCTGTCATACTTTTCTAAACACTAATCTTAATTACTACGTGATGTTAATTTGTTCGAAAAAGGTTATGACGGACTATCATTAACCAATTAAGTGAGGCGTGGTTGCATCAGAAGATAGCTGTTAAATAATAATTTTGTCTGAAGGTAAATATCTACAAAAGAGTTTGTTGAAATAAAGGCATTTTTACAGTTTTATGGCTTTTAGCTCTGCTTAGATAAGAGTTTAACAATATAAAGAAGAAAATAAAATAGGGTAGAGAGAAATTTGCAAATGATAACTAGTGAAGAGGTGTGCAGTTTTTTAGATGGAGAAAGTATGTACTATTGGAGATGACATGGCATGACAGAACGATAAAGTTTCCTCCCCTACACTCATGAAGGGTTCCAGTTTTACAGATGTTTAATAAATGACTGAATGGTAAAGGTTCCTGTCTAACGGAATGAAGCATTTAGTTTTACAGATACTTAAGAACAGACTGAGGGATAAAGGCCCTGACTGAATTCGGACAACTTTTTTTGTGTTTACGAAGTGTCAATAAAGCAAGTGTTCCGGACTGATAACTGATTACTTAAACTATTGGCTTCCGATTGTTAAAAAGTGCAAGGATTGAGGGGACGCTCTTGTCTACGAAGTGTAATAAAGAGTTCCATCTGGGTTCATGTTCTGTGATTGTGAGTAACAAACTGTGAAATAACTGTATGTAAGTCTACGCCGTGAGATACAGGGACTGTTATGACTATTTAGCTAGCTTGTTGGAGAAAATAATTTTTTTGATTACTGAAATACAGAAGCCTCATCATGTAAGTACCTTTCATTTCTTCTTGGCATGCAGTGCTGATTATATAAAATTAAGTGTCAATATGTAAATACTTATTCAGCATTTAATTTCGAGATCAGAATAAAGTATTTATCTGTATGTTAATTGTGAATTTAATATGCAGATATATTAGAGGCTGATATATAAAAGATGATTGTTTTTGTAGCTAGGATTATGCGTTTATCTACGACAGTACAATTAAATTATTTTAAATTGTGTTATTTAACAGAATTTGTGTTAAGTTTTGTGTTTGTACTTAATGTTAGTTTGTTCATAATGAAGAAAAATGAAATATTGTATTTTATCAAATTTTTGTTCAAGACTATTTCCCAATTCTCTTATACATTATAAATAAAGTTTCAGAAATTGTGCTGCAAAAATTATTAAGCTGAGCAAACAATACGTCGCCGTGAGCTAATTACGCTTCTGCAACTGCATGAATTTTAAATCTACTCCTACGTCAAAGGTTTCTAAAAAATACATTTATATTTGTGTATATAAATATATCACACGTTTTTTTCCTAATATTATATGAATATTTCAGAGCCATTTTGTGCATATTACAAAATCTCATTTAACTGATAATTATTAAAATGAGTAAATATTCATTATTTGCATTCAAACAGTTCCAAAGTACATAACAGCAATCGGCTAAATTATAATTAGTTATTACTCACCTATTCTAGCGTCATTTAAAAACAGGAAAATTAATAAAAATAACTCCTAAGAAACATCTTTTTCTCCCTTTTTAAGTACAGAACTCTTTGCAGACATTGCATGATGAATACTTAAGTGGGTCAGTTTTATAATTTTAAATGGAAGTTAACATGAGCAGATATTTTCTGTTCTTTTAATTAATATGAATTCTTTATTGAAAGACAAAAATTCCATTAAATTTCAAATGATGGTTCAACAGCTTTGTTGTATATATTTTTAAAAAATCACGCTGTTATTTTAAAATAATAAGAAGCAACAAATTAAAACCACTTCCCCATATTTAAGTTTAGTTTAATTTTAGCAATCAAATTAAAGGGGACATATGCCTTTTGAATATTTATTTAATATAAGATCCTCTATATATTTTTATGGGTATTATTAAATAGTTATACAGAGGCAGTTTGCACATTTTTAGATAATTTTCACAGTATTTATAGAAATAGTTTAGCTAAAACTTTTGCGCTTTGAATGTTATGTTTGATAACCCGTATTCTTCACTATCTTTCGACTCCGTAATTCCCAAGACAATAAAGTATTTTGTAGTATCGGAAGAAGTATTTTATCCCGTTCCTATTTAGAGTTTTCCAAAGTCCAAGGAGTGTTGTTGGTCGACGTTTGGACAATCCGCTTTCTAAAAGTCCAAAAGCCAAAAAAGGTGTGGGTGATATATTAGTAGGGATATGACTGAATGGCATGGCCTTGATACCCTTTTTTATTCCTTTCTTTCCAGAAAATTAACAGTGGGGTTTGAAGTGTGGCCGCTTGCTTTGTCTTGATGCAGTTCTACTTATTGATGGCACTGTGGGTCATATTTGAAAATTGGGTGTAAAATATGTTCCTGGTAATATATGGTGTTGATTTTAACATTTATCTTCACGCTCTGTATTTTAATTTGTCGTTATATGGGGCACCAGAAATAATTAAAAATCCCTTTGAAAAACTTTCTTTAGATTCTTTGAACTATGTTTTAAGATTTTTTTCTTCTCTTTGATGATAATAAATGGATATCTTTTTAATGAAGTCATTTTAATACGCCCGAGATTCATCTATTGTGACAACATTTTTCCATTTTTGTCCGGAAAAATGTTTCTCATAAAGAATTCTGCAGCGCATTCTGTGTTCGGCAGTATGTCGTGGAGAAAGACGATGCACATTATGTTTTCTTTCACATTTTTAAGATTAAAGTCAGCATAATACTTAGTTTACAGATTACGATAAGCATTGAAATGATTCTGCAACTGTCTTTTGATTTTATGGATTCTCTTTTAACATTAAAGATCTTACTTTTGCAATATTCAAAGCATTACGTTTTTTTCCTTGGATATGTTTCTGGAACAGTTCTTTATACTTGAAGCCAAGTTTTGGTGCGGCTTTCCTTTCTTGATGACAATATTACGTATCGTAGCTTTACATAACGAAAAACCACGAATTTGCAGCTTTGTTCAATATAATACTAGATATGAATAATTTTCTTCAGAGAGAGCACAAAGATAGCCTTCCAACCATTGCATCTTTAAAAGCGCCATTTTAAGTAGCCACTGTCAAGTAGCAGATGATAAATTATAATTTCAAAAATACAATTGCCGTTAAAAAAATTCCAAGCAGACGATGTTTTTATAGCAAAGCAAAATCGTCTAAAAAATGAGCGAACAGCTTTTGTATTAGACAAATTTATTTTATGCTGAAAAAAAATTGTTTGTATCTTCTTTTAAATCAAAATGTTTTGATGAAATATTTATCAATTAAATATTTTTCTTTCTCCTACAATTTTCAATGCTTTTACCCCAATTTGTTATTATATTTATTAAAATGTTCTTAATTACTTTGAGGATCGATTTTTTTATTAATCAATTAGTTTCTAAAAAAATAAAGGCCTATTTATGTGTAAAAATTTTGCAAAATATGCTTTTGGTTAAATGTTCATTTCCAACAATTCTTCTTTTCAATATTTTGTAAAAGCTACGCTTATTTGAGTAGTAATTACAAACAAGCAGTTAAAATGTTAAATAATTTAGTCCATATCTGCACAAAGGACATATGTTTTTTAACTTACACACAGACTTATGTGTTTGCAAGGGTTCAATGTAGAACTTCTTGATAAGTTAATTTTTAAGACAATAAATATGAATTCATATTCATATGATCATACGCAGTTCATATTCATTCATATGCAGTTCTTAAACCTTCTTGATAATTTAACTTGGAAGTTAACTTGGTCGATCAACAGGATTTAAAATCACTCATTTGCCACTGAATTTAACAAATTCTTGAATTTTAATTCATAAGCAGTTTTTGAAATGTTTATTATAATTTATCATATAATTTATAAATTTTATAAAAAGAAATATCTTCGCCGAACAATATAGAATTTAAACTCACAGTTGCATTCTGTGTTACAAATCATGGCAATAAAAATTACCATTGTATTATAAAATACAAGTAGGAAACGATTTTGGTCTTATATTCGAGACGAAAAAAACCTCTCATATAATAACTTGTTACGTGTGTGATGATTCAGCCTAAATAGGTATAAAAGGAATTGAATGAATTTTGGAAAGTATTAAAAATAAATTTTACTACACAGTCCAGTCACATTAATGTGACCATCTGTCAAAAGCCAGAATAACCACCTTTCGCAGAGCGGACTGCTGCGAGACGTGCAGGAAGAGAGTCACATAGGTCCCTGAAGGTGTTCTCTGGGATGTTGAGCCATGCCGACTCTAATGCCGTGGCCAGCTGCGCTAGATTACGCGGTTGAGGATCCATGGCGCGAACAACTCGATCGAGATGGTCCTACAGATGCTCGATTGGGTTTAAGTCAGGTGAGTTTGCTGGCCAGGGGAGGACGGTAAACTCATCCTGGTGCTCTTCGAACCACGCACGTACACTGGCAGCTGTATGGCACCTCGCATTGTCCTGCTGGAAGATGCCATCATCCTGAGGA
>KK119255.1:600328-634224 GCA_000611955.2 Stegodyphus mimosarum | reverse complement strand
CCAAGGATATTTATTGCAGCATTATAAGGAAGACACGCAATCTTTCAACTTAATTTCTAGATCTATGGTACCAGGGTGACAACTATTTAAAATAATGCATTTAGAATTATTAATATATATTGCTATTTTCAAATATGCACCGAGATGAATTAATCAAAAGATTACACCGTAAAAATTAATATTAACTTTTCATATGCAGTTATCAAACTCTGCTGGCCAGCATCAAAATACACAGGAAATTTTATGAATCACCGAGCATGGTGTCTTAAGTGATATTGATAGAGATTACTTAGTTCAAAGAAATTTCTTAATTTACTCAGGTAAAAATTACATACATAAATTTAGCAATCCCTTAGGCAGTTAGAAAATATTACATATTCAAGTAGACCCGTTGGAGAAAAATGACTGCATTTATTCCTACATTCAATTACTCAATTAAAGGTAAAGTAGAATTTAAATTTTTATTTGTTCCTTAATTTGCAAAAGTTACTTAATTTAAAAAATTAATTCTCAACCAAAAGTAGTAACAACTTAAAAGTAAAAAGGTAAATTTAGATAAGTTAACAAATTTAATACTCTATCTTAATTCATTATATATAAATTTTAAATTACAATCCCAGTTAAAGTTAAAAGGTCCTAAATAGAGTAATCGTGCAGCAGTTGCTTAATTAAACAGCCTGGATTTAAGATCCAGCAGAAAAACTTTTGACTAAAAGTTAAATAGAATTTAATTAGAAATTAAATACACATATAATTACTCCTTACTTTAATAATTCATAACTGGAAAATTTTTCTTCAATTAATCAAATCTCTTAAAAATTTTAATTAGCCTTATTACTTAGGAAACATGTTCACGGAAGTTAGGTTGAAAGCTGTACTAAATTTCAGGTGAAATTAACAATCAAAAGGTTGAACTCACTTGAAGGGAAGAATTTTGAAACTTAATTAAGCATTAACATATCTAATAGATTTTTCTCCGGATGACCAATCCATAGCAGGTGTTGAACAAGGCTCTCCTGACGACCAATCCTTAGCAGATGTTGAACGAGGGACTCCGGCGAGAAATCTGGACACTTGGGTCAGACAATATGAAGATGGTAAAGTGCATTTGTGCAGCATAAGAAATCTCCTAAAGGTACCTCCCTTCTCCGTCTAGGCTCATCCTGGCGAGTTGATGGTAGTACTCGGATCTAAGTGACCGATCAGGAAGAAGCCGGATAAAGCTGGATTCAAGTTGCATCCACTATGGGGTTAACGCATTGATTCGATGAGAAAAAACAACATTCTAGACTCCTACACGGGGATGGTAAAGTGCGGAGGAGTAGGCGTTCAATTCATCGTTTTAGATGTACATCTTTATCATATTCCTCATCTCCCCAAAAATGGTAGCCAGCAAGACGTAAACATGTCCACTACCGGACACCCCGGGTCAACATCGGCTCTTCCAGAGGAAGAAAAATGCAGGGTCTTCTTACAGCTGCGAATCCAAGGCAAAAAGGGCTGAACATGGCCTTGCACGACGATTTTAATCGTCCAGAATCCAGAATTTTCGAAAATCACCAAATTTGGTGAATTAGTATGCAAATCTCGCCAAACACAAAACGGTGCTGCGAAAACTTAGTTTTTCCTTCTACACACCAAAAAAAATTCCACCCTCGCCACCCCCTTCGCCAACAAGGAGGGGTGAGGGAAAGAATGCAACAACCCTACCACGCAACCGGACGCAGTACATGACCTTGACGAAGAATGTGCTCGAAATGGACCCTTTTAGCAGAATAAATTTTTAGACACGAAATTCAACAATTTTAGCAATTAAATGGGCATAATTCTCCAACGGGGCGACGTACAGTCATGAAAGTAGATTCATAAGAAGGCTAAATTTTTTTCTCTCTAAGAGGTATAAATTTCATCCATGTGAATAAATAGGAAGTATTTTTAAATTTCAAATATTACGCAGAAAGCAACCGATTTCCCATTGTCTCCTTTTCCCGAAAGCTATTACTATCGAACGCGTAACGTAAGAATGAGAAATCTATTTAACTCGCATAAAAATAATTGATTCAATAACGTAAGCAATACAACTCGTGAAGAAAGATTTAGAATAAGCATAAATTAATGCATATAATTTTACTCACTCAATAATTAATTAACAAATAAACTGCAATTAACCACACATTAATCCATAATTCTAAACTAACTAAAAATCGCTACATAACAGTGTTGCAGAATACGCACATGGAGAGCAAAGAAGGTTAGTGAGAAGTATAAAAGTTTCATTCGTCTTTACTTTTGTTTTGGGGCATGTGAACAAACATACATTAAAAATCATCAAAACTTCAATCCAGAATTACGTTAAATACACACTTATCAGAGAAATAAATGGTAACCACGTTGACCACAATTACTCACAAGAAATCATATCCACCTAGAATGATTTAGTAGCAAAATGTACTAATAGCTTTAAACAACAGGCATTTGGGATCTATTCACCTATGATTAGGATTGCTGGTACGTAATTAATACTGGAATGTCCACTGTACCACATCTCCGCACTCTAGTCAACATCTGTTGTCTTATATTGCAGTATCCACGTCAGCATTCCGTACCTTATGCATAACTGGCCTTTACATCGCAGATAAATTATGCATTTCCTACCTCTCTTGCGCAGTCGTAAAGGGAACGTAAATTTCAGAGAAAAGTAAATTTATTCTAGCTAAAATAATTGCGCTTCTAATATTAAAGTAATCATCCGTTTAATGGAGAATTTCCTTGTATATTTTTAGGAAGCAAATTTCAGAAACATTCATTAAAATCACTTACAGTTTCAAGAGTTCTTGCAGACTAATACTTAAATGTATTTCAAACACGTTTCTGTCCATATTTCTGTTTGATCTTATTTGAAGACTCTATGACTTTGATATAAACTTTTAATATGTGTTTTATTATTGAGTATATTAGCATACTGGTCAGCATCAACTTGAAGTATTTAACAGTGGGGAGTCTTTGATAAATTAGATTTTATTTCAGTAAAATGAACGATCAGAAACCCAGCATTTTATAAACAGTAGTAAAAACAAATAGCATAGCTCTTTGAATTTGAGACTTTCGCCACCTGTATAACACTTGTACAATATTCCGAAATGGAAATTCCCAATCCAGATTTGTTTTGACCGTTATTAATATGTTTAACTTTATTTTTAGATATTTATTGGCATGAACAGTTAGATTTCTTATTGATGCCGTGAGATATTTGCTTGTCCTGCGTTAAACATGATCCTGGTATAATAATAAAATGTTTTTGAATGTAAAGCAATTTTGAAAAGGATTTTGTCTGTGTTACAGATACACTGAAAAAACTATTCTATTAAATATTTGGCTAAAGTGTACTATTACAGTCAGTGAAAATGTAATCTAGACAGTAATCTAGCTTCAATTTGGTCAGTTTTCAAGGAAATACACTCACGTTTGTGAAAATTGCAACACCATGAAGGACTTACGCGAGTGAGCTGAAATTTTCAGGAAATGCAAAGTAGCGCATGATATGCAAATGATTAGAATTGCAAATCCGTAGCGCATGCGTATGCTGAGCAGCGCCCTCTGAACGGCTGATGGATCCGAATAAATAGACGGCTGTAGCGAGGCGTGTATGGTTATCGGTGGTTATCTGCTAGTGGTAAACGTTAACTCAATCTGTACTTATGCCTCGTCGACGAAAGAGAGCGAGATTTGAACAACTTTCAGAGTTTGAACGAGGGAGAATCATCGGCCTTCGTGAAGCTGGATTGTCGTATCGTGCAGTAGCCTCTCGTGTGCAGCGTAACAGCAGCACAGTGATGCGCGTTTGGAAGCAGTGGACGGACGAGTGTCGGACAACTCGGAAATCCGGGAGTGGACCCCGAAATGTGACGTCAGCTCGCGATGATAGACACCTGGTCCGCATGGCGCGGACGGACCGTACAGCTTCCTCTAGACAATTGGCAGCACTGTGGTCAATAGCTACAGGTGTTTCATTGTGTGCTTCATCAATTCGTAGACGTCTGCTGCAGTGTGGACTGCGCGCACGGACTCCTTTATACAGGATCCCCCTAACGCACGACCATCGCCGCCTGCGGCTACAATGGGCCAATCAGCATAGAGACTGGCGTGCTGATTGGCAGCATGTCGTGTTTTCTGACGAATCCCGCTTTAATTTGTGGTACCATGATGGCCGCATTCGTGTCAGACGCTATGCCGGTGAACGCCACCTTCCGGAGTGCATTATCGAACGCCACAGTGGACGAACACCCGGAGTTATGGTCTGGGGCGCCATAGCATATCATAGACGATCTCAATTGCTACGAATTGTGGGCAATCTGAACAGCAACCGGTATATCCGTGAAGTTCTACAGCCCGAAGCTGTTCCCTTCCTTCAAAGCTTGCCAGGCGCTGTATTTCAACAGGACAATGCCCGCCCTCATACTGCTCGGATTGTTAAATCCTTCTTTGCAGCGCAGCAGGTACAGCTTCTTCCTTGGCCTGCGTGTTCCCCGGATATGTCGCCAATTGAACATGTGTGGGATGTCATTGGTCGGCGTCTTGCTCGTGATCCTCGTCCTGTTGCGTCTGCAGACGAACTTTGGGTACGCGTACAAACGATATGGAATGCTCTTCCTCAGTCAGACATTCAAACTTTGTTTGACTCCATGCCACGTCGTGTAGCAGCACTTATTGCGGCGCGTGATGGCCACACAAAATACTGATTCTGATCTCTTGTTCTTGTTTGTTTGCTTTGAACATTTAATCATTTATTTGTACCACTACCACTCAACTGTGTATTAAATTGCATTCAATTATGACGATTCCTTCTTGGTGTTGCAATTTTCACAAACGTGAGTGTATATCTGATAGATATTTTTGAGTTATGCTTTACGTTCGGAATGTAACCTTTAAATGAGTAATTAGGGAACTAGTTACAGAAACATTTTCATCATAATATGCATATTGTTACGAATTTCACATTTATTTGGCTATTTATTTAGAATTGTAATTAAAATTCCTTTTTATTTCCCCGTGCAACGCAGACGATTTTTGAAGAGAAAGCTACGTCGAAAAAAAATAACAATAAAAATAAAAGAGCGCGTGCATTTAACGCTTAATAAATAAATATCTCGTAATTACTGTTGCCATCCAGAAAAATCGTGATTGTTCTACTGATAATTAAAAAGCTTATAAAAGTCGAGTTGAAATACCTCATCTCAGATCTTGTCAGGAAAAATACATTAGGAGCACTTTGTTGCAAACTTCAGTGAGCCGGATACACCGCATCTTATGTGGTATCCCGGCGATAGATTTCCAGACTAGACTAGACTCATCTCAGTTGTTGTTGTTGATGTTATACTTGTAGCTGTAAAAAGCGAACTGCTGTTTGTTTACTTAATGCTGTATTGATTGTAGCGATTTCGCTGTGAGATAGAATTATTTTATCTCCTTTGAACTGAGTTTTTGCTAAACGTTTGAGATATCGTTGCGAAGATCTGTGAAGAAATATTTCAGCATTTTAATTTATTTCTTGTGGAAAGAATAATTTTTTTTAACTTTTTAACGACTTGTGCATTCAATATAACGAACCCGTACGCACGCAACAATATTTATTTTTTGAACTTATTTGTTTGTAAGTTAAAAAATATCTCGTATCTTCACATTTCCATGTTACGTTTTCTTAAAAACCAACTCAAAATCATTACAGCATGAAACTAAAAGAATGGTTTATATATTTAGGCAAAATGTTCGTTTTTAATGTCTATAAATCGGGAAGGACATTATATTTCAAAAATGATTTTGAGTAATTAATTGTAATCGTTTCTACTTATTTTAAAGGAAAATAAATTGCAATGAACTGACAGTTTCTATTTTTTTCTTAAAAATTATCACTGCATCTTTCTAAAATTGCTTAATTAATTAAGCTGATCAGAAACAATCGAAAATTTTCTCTCTTTTTTTTTACAGGATCAGATTTATTTCTTTTAGAATGTGAAACTAAAAACAACAAAGCACGTTTGTTCCCCGATTTCTGCATGAAAATAAACTAACTACTGAAAAATTGCCCATAGTTTGTAAACTTCAAGGTGACCCAGAAATCAATGCACCTTTTCAAATTCTTATTTCCTTAAGTTTTTTATGCACAGTGTCACAATTAACCCAAAAGTACCGAGGTACATAATTCCAAAAAAAAAGTGTATTATGCTTTTTTACTTCCTTCTATGAAGTAAAAAAAGTATTGTAATCACAAAAAATATCGGGTATCATATTTTAACAAAAATATCCATCTTGAATCCATTTGGGAGATGTTTTTGCGTGACTTTTCTACCCACGGACATAATACAGGACCCTTTTAAACGAAACGGATTCTAAAATGGATTTAAAATGGATTTAGAGGAGATTCTGTGACGACGATTCTAGGCGACATCTGTGAGTATCTACGCATGTACCTCACATAACTCAAAAACGAATAGCCTCAGAACGTTGAAATTTTGTATATGTGACTGCTACAACATGAATTTGCACCTTCCCTTTCGATTGCAGCCGGCCGCCCCGAATATATATATGTATCCACTCTGTTACTCGGCTCATTGAGCGCAGATTTTTATTCTTATATTGATAAATCATGCATTTTTCGCTTTAAAAGTTATTAAATTATGTTGTTCTTATGTTCCGTTTTTATGCCTTTAGTCAATCTGCATGTAATAGTTGTAAAATTAGCAACACTATAAAAGTTGTTTAAGTGTCACTAAGCCTAAAGGAGCAGCCATTTATTTACATTTGAAGCTTAGCAGAATAGTGAATTAAGTCAGCTTCTACACCTTTAGTATCTTTTTGAAGCGTGGAATCAAAAGTAAACTGTCAGTTTTGTGCACCGAAATATCTGCTTTCTTGCTAGATGGCAAAATTGCTTGTTTTTTTGCGTAGAAACTCTAATTTTAATTGTAAAAAATGTTTTTTTAAGCGTTTTAACTCAATTTGTAGTTTTATGTTTTTCTGTAGTTTTCAACCTTTAACGAAGATGCTTTGAATTTTTATGTATTTTTGCTTTGCCTCGAAGTAAGAACTGAATTGAATTCAATTGAATGAGAAATATATGTTTAAGGAAATTCCAGGAAATAAATCCAAGTGAAATGCAGCAAAAAATGAGTAAAATATAATAGGCTGTACAAGGCAGTAATGTGGTGTCCACATCAGTTTTTTTTTATATCGACGTCATGTTCATCAGACAGTGCTTTATTCGTGGTACAAAATATAAACTTACTCAGAATAGATGAGCGGCATAAACATGCTTTTTGTTGGCATCATTGGTATAAACCGTTACTTAGCATATGTTTCATACTACTAGTGGCATTGGATGGTATTTATATATCTGGAATATGAGATAGTTTCATGGCGAAAATATTTTTTTCGATCTAGTGTTTCGCATAGATTAACCAGTCAGAAGGAAAAAAGGATCATAGTGTCTAACAATGTAAAATATTTGAAGCCAGTATTCCTTATGAAATTACTTTGCACTAGGTGTTAAGAAAAAGTGTTGTTCCAGTTGTTAATAGTCTTACAAATGTGGAGTGTGAGATGACAGGCATGCAATGAGTACCACAATTTAAAGCGCTTGTTTTATTTCCATGTTAATACTAATATTGATTTGTTAACAGTCAGCATAGGACAGATTTTGGGTAATGATAGTCAGAAAGCGCAACTATATGTGTAGCATTCTTGGTGTAAATACATTGGTGTTCAAAATGAAGAGGTTTTTTTATATTTAGCCAATTATCTCCAGAACTGAAGAACAGATTTTAAGGAAATAGGGTACTGGAAATAGTTATATGATATATATAATATATATATATCATATAACAGTCATAGTACGTACGCATTATTTTGCTTAAGGGTCATCGGGGTAGGAAGGTATAAAGCAAATGTTGCAAGATTGAGAGAAAAAGGAGATTAATAAGAATCAGAGTTCTTTGTAATAGTAATGGAACTTTCTTAGTTTGACTTTTTACAAAGGAATTGTGATATAAGGTAATTTATGAGTCCTTGTGAGAATCAGTACCACTTCTGTAGCAACGTTGCTTTCAAGTCATGGGATTTAGGGAGAAGAGAAGCATGTTGCAGTTTCCCACTTATGAACTCTCATACATCTTCTATAATGCTTAGATGCTTAGATCTGTAGATATGGCTGACCAATTATAATAAATAATCGGTTAATATTCTACTTTCCTGAAACTTATTCACTCTATTAGCCCTATGAACGAGAGGTATCGTCCATAAAAATGAACTGGAGATTAACTGCACCCCTGAACACGCGAACGTAAGGCTCTAGTACCTCTTCTCTAAACAACACAGCAGTCACAGAGTCTCTTCAAAGACATGAAGGTTTGTATGTCGGTCCAACACGACCGCTGTCCGAAGCGTCACGCTTCAGGTGCCACACTGATACCTTTCTCGTATTTTGGATAACCGGTAGAGGGTTCCTATAAAAGGTACGTAAGAACAAGATAACCAGATAAACCTATTTAAAAGTCAATGGTTATGCTGAATTGGGCTTATATTTGAAGAGGATTCTTTCCCACCGAATCTTGGTTTAAAGTCAATGTTCTCTGCACCATGCTTATCGGGGTTCTTTTGTGCGCAGAGCTACGCAGGACACAGCAGATCATTTTGTAATTCGGTCTCGCTCATGTAGCCTTAGACAAGGAAACACCAACCGTCGCCATTCGACATTCTGTGGCGTTATGATGTCACGACAAAGTTGAAAATATATTGATCTTCTGTTCCAGCTCTCTGAAGTGTTCTTTGGTCCTCTTGAGTCTTTGACAAAGCAAGATTTCTCTCCATTATGAGTATCCTTAAATGGTTTTCATAAGTCGCAGAGAAATCAAGATATTTCACTCATACGCTCTGCATTGTAACTGCTACTTCCAGTCTCCCGATGATTTACGTGCTCATTCAATTTAAAAACTGTGAAGATTACTCCTTCTTTCAGAGTGTTCCTGAATAACATGTTGCAAAAATTATCAAGAATGTGGTCGAGGAAGTGAGCGAATGAAGCGTGAAGAATGTTACGAGCGCTTTTAACGACCCTTCCTCTAAATACTCCTCCTACACGCTTGTATACGCTTGCATATTCATCATTACAAATGTGCATCTGTTAGCCAGAAATGTAGTTTGAAATTTCGTTCATCATTTTGCATACACATCAAGGAAAATGTGTAAATTCTTTTAATTCTGAGAACTAGTGCACTTTTGGTAGATAAAATTGAGATTAAACTAACACACAATACAATTTTTGTGAAATAATTTTATTATGGATTGGTATTTGTGTGTTAATTGCTTTATTAAACGTTGAAAATTCCTGGAACACAAATTTAATAAATGTTTTCTGACTGTTCCTTCAACATAAAGCACTATGCTTTGTAAAGAGCTGAAAATAACCAAATAGTTTATTTACTTAACAAAGGCAGCTTCTTTCTCTGTCAAACTGAGTTAGTTTAGCACCAGTTCTACTGTAGGAAGTCTGGTATACAAAGGTTTCATATTTAGGCCTTTAATAGAACGCAGTTTGTAAATTTAATTGTTTACATACCCAGTAGACATGCATAGAATTTCACAGTTAAGAAATTTTCCTTAAAAATATATATTGTATGATCTGTCGTTCGATCTAATAAATAAACATTCCCTTTCTATAGCATTCCTTTCTTTTATCCTATAGGATGATTCAGATTTTTTACAGACAGAGGTATTTTAGTAAAAATATATATCTCACCTGAGCGACTTCTTTACAATTGCAGCTGAAGTTGATAAAGTTGATATTAACCAAGTCTGATCCGTAAGCAACAGTTACTTGTTTATCTTCCAGGGGAGTGTCAGAAGCGCCCATACTGATGGAGTCTTTTAGTTTTCCATCCTGAAAAAATGTATGTCATTTACAATATAAATTCCTTTTTAACTCTTTCAGTCACAAAATGCTACAAAAATATGCTTATTATTATTAATCATTTGCATAATAGCACTTATTCAAACACATTGCTGTCACGTTATAATGAATATCTATAATTTTCCTTAAAGACACTGACAAATGAGCTTTTTAACAGGCATTTCATTTCATTTTATCTGAATTATTCCTAAATAAGAAATGATTCAAAATGTTGCTTTTAATTTAATAATAATGTAATTTGTAAAAATAACTTTGTTGTTACATGATATATTAAAACAAATCTAATATAAAATATGATTAAAAAGAAGGATTTTTACATAATAAGTTTTTGTTTAAAATGGAGATGATGATTCATTAAAAGGAGAAAAATAAATTGTCATATAGTTCATTGGGAATAACAGATAAATAATCATGTTTATAGAATTTATCTGCAATGCGCCCAAAATAAATTAAGAAAGGTAATGGCTTTTTAAATTTATTTTGCGCATTTAACATGCATAATGTTATTTGATAACAAAATTAAATTAGTAAATGACGCTTTTATCATTCTCCATATAAAATCGTAGATTAATTTTGCAAAATAAAACTACCATAAATTAATTATTACTATTACCTTCATAAAACTGTATGATAAATTGATTTTATCCTTTCAGTGTATCAGTTATGATATCCATTCAAAAAAGAAAGCTTTCGTATAAAACTTTTTTCGTTTCAATTTTAGTTTATTTTCTGTTTTCTAGTCTCAATTGATCAATGATGAAATTTTAATCATTATTAAAACACAAGCAATAATTTATAGGAAAATTATGAACTAAAGAAAAGTAACTAAATGCCATTCACAGAATGCGGAATAAATTGAATATTCAATTTTAGAAACTAGATGTAATAATATCAATGCTACAACGAGTATATTACTAGAAAATAAATTGAAAAAACGGATGTGAACAGCACATGACTTCCTTTGTACGGCTTGTTAAATGATACACTTTTTGCTGCACTTAATTTCAGGTTATTTTCTTGAATTTCATTAGCAATATATTTCTCATTCAGTCGATTCAATTCTCCCTTTGGGGACAGGGAAAACTCTATAGACTGTAAAAATACTTAGAAACCTAAAACACCAAATGCAGTTAAAACAGCTAAAAGACAATTCTTGCAATTAAAATTAATGTTTGTAGCAGAAACAAGTATTTCGGCCAACGGACAAAAAAAACAAACTTCGTGCAAAGGAAGCAAAAACAAATATCTCTAATTCGTCATTAATAGAGCCAAGATGGCAATCTCAAAACGCTTTCCTTTCTCGTCTGATTTAGACTGCGGCACATTTAAAAAATGAACTTAGAAAAACTGCCGAATCAGTACTATTTTAATCTTTCGCCTTTTAAAAGATAATGAAAAGTTTGTTTTGTAGACTGTGAAAATTTCAAAACTATTTATATCCGATACAATTTTAGATGGTGAAATTTTAAAATCCTAAACGTCAAAAAAATTGTCAAAATGCCAGAAATTAAATTGCAATTTTCATGTAAATATTATTAAAAAGATTTTACGCTATATTCAGTGATGCGAACAGTAAAATTCTGATACACTTATTTCATTCGTTAAACGAAGTTATATGCGGAAAGTCGCTTTAACATTAAATAAATTTAAATCGAATTTTGAAAACTTCGCTTGACCGCATTGCATCAAATAATAAGAATAATCAAATTATCTATAAAGTATTTCTCCCGCCTTCCCCTCATTTCTTCATGTTGTAGTGGTCAGCACACTCTACGCGCAATGGAGAGGTCTATGGTTCGATTCCCGGCGAGTGCATTGTGCATTTTTCTTCTCTTCTGCTTCTAAATAACCTAATGTCTCTACAAATCAAATAATAAGAATTCTTTTAAATAAAAAGACTTTCGAAATCTACGAAATAAATTATTTTGCTACATTAAGTGTTTATTCAATGAAAGCTTTGATTTCAATATGAACGAGATAGAAATATCTAAATTTGTAACTCTCTATTATCTTTTTCAATGACTATTTTGCTTACGTAAATAAAATATTAAAATCTTATGCAATGAATAAATATTTGCTGAAAATATTTTATTCTTTATTTAAAACCATGGTATCGTTTTCATGTTAACGTACTGCATTAATACTACTAGCACTGTGGTGTTTACTTTCATTAAGATGTTAGTTTCACAGCGGAAAACAGCATCACGCTTAGGTGAGTACAATAGAAATTATATATTATATGTTACGATTATTAATGTTCTTTAATGCAAATTTCATAATTAAAAATCAAGCAATTAAATAATTAGTGCTAAAATATTCTACATTAAACACTAATTAGAAAATTAAGTCATTATTTAGTAAACGTTTCGAAGAAATTTGGTAAAATATTTTAGATTTAAGCAAAAATATTTAAAATTCAATAGTTGTAATTAAAATTATTTAATATTTCTCTCTATATATATTACCGGCAAGGTCTGAAATGATGGCATTCTATAGAATGCTTGGCATTTTTAGGCAAAGTATGAAATATGAGAATTACTGTATGCTTTACCTAGGCATTGTATATAATACCTAGGCATTCTATAGAATGACAAATGCGCTTTAGGCAAAGAGTGAAGAAAAGGTCATGATAAGTTATTATTTAAAAGAATTCATTCCTGAAAAAGACAAATGCTATTTTGAGAAATTAATGAAAGACTGCCATTAAATAACTTTTATTTGAAATACGTTAAAAATCTTCGTGAGAGGATCTTGGTACACCCTAATAAATATATATTCTTCATCTGATTGTAAATTAATAAGATCTACCTGACAACGGGAAATAAATTCAGAAAAATTATAGGTTTTACATTAATGCTCTTTTTAATACGTCCTCGTTTTTCCTGGCAGGGCTTACAAAGGTGTATGTATAATTCCATATTATTCTGTGTAACATTTTTGTATTCGGTTTAAGGTTTCTTCAACATTCGGTCATGACCTCCGTGCCCAACAGCCAAGTGTATTTCATGAAGTTCCTGGACGTCTTCTTTAATAGGGCAAATGAGATTACTTTTGTTTCGACAAATATCACATTCTAGTGATTCAGCAACCTATAGTTGGTGGTTCCTTCTTAGCAGTCATTTTGGCCTTTTTACATCATTTATTAACTTCTGGAAATAGTTTCGGTTATCCGAAAGGAATCACAGATGTGTTTCATACCTTGCCGGTTTGTCATTTGGCATTCTATAAAATGCCTAGGTAATGTATAAAATCTTTTATCATTTCATACATTGCCGGGCAGTTTTCGGCTTTCTATAAAATGTCTAGTCATTCTATTTCATAGATTGCTGGTGATATATACATATCTTTTCCGAACAGCCAAAAACTCTGCATTTGCAACATTTCAATATTAATTCAATGGAACTAATGAGGTTTTTACAAACAAGAGGCATGAGGTAATCTGCTCTGTGCTCACTTAGTCTTAAATTTATATCTTTGATTTGTCAGTTATACGTGGTAACCGAGTTGTAGTACAATAAAGAAGACAGATACATTCGTGGAGAGCGCTTTAGAAGCAAACAAGCTTCTAATCACATTACACATGGGGAAAACCATGAAATCTCTTATGCATTCAGGCAAACCATGTTTTGAATCCAGATCAAATTACCAATATTCAGCGATTTTACCCTTTTGTCCTTGCTACGCCCATAATATAAAGGGTCATATTATGTTGAAATACACTGGCATTTTATTACTGATTTTACAGGCATTAAAATGAACACATTTCTTGCTGCCTAGACATGAAAACAATACGAGAAAATTGTAAGATTATGTAAAAGAGAAATCTGATGTAGACATCACATGACAACCCTATATGGCCTATTAAATTATACACATTTTTTGCGTCATTTCAGTTAAATTTATTTCCTCTAATTTTATTAGAAATATATTTCTCATTCAATTAATTCAGTCCTCACAAAGCAAAAATACATAAAAACTCAAACCTTCTTCGTTAAAAATTAGACAATCAAGAAAACCAAACACAGTTACAACAAAACTACAGTTAAAACAGCTAAAAAAACAATTTTTACAATTAAAATTAGAGTTTCTACGCAAAAACAAGCAATTCAGGGAGGGGCAAGAAGCCACAGTTTTCGGTGCAAAACGGAAAGCTTACTTTTGGTCCCACTTGGCAAAAAGACGCTGAAGATGCAGAAATTGACTTAATTCACTATCCTGCTAAGATTCAAATGTATTTATTTATTACGAATGCATAGAAGATTGTCTATGACGCCATTAGATCTCTAGTCTTCCAATATTTCTAAACTTTACAGTTTAGAACCACAAGTGCAGAGCAAGATGAGTAGCATCAAAAATTTGATGTTGTCCGCATGGAGGACATAGGGTAGAATCACAAAGCCCAAGCTAATACAAGCATACGGACAAACAGTCATGGCCTATAGTAAGACGGAAAAGTGCCACAGCTGCACTTCTAGGAAAATCTGGGATCAACAGTGCATCCACAAGCAGTGAAGCCTTTGGCTTACCGGCAGAGTCACACATTGCTCTCTGCCTTATCCTGGAGGCATATCTTCTTTTTATCAGGTGTATGACGGAATGAAACAAGAGGTTTTTCAAAGGTCTCTGCAGGACCCTTGTACATTTATGGCCAAAATGTTGGCAGCCTGGTTCCCAGAAATCCCGCAGTGATCTGGGAACCACTGGAAAGAAACAAAGATAGACGTTGAGAGCTCTGTGCACTCCAGTATACGGGTATTATCTATGTATTGCCTATTTGCAAGAAACTGAAGAGAAGAAGGGGAGTCTGACGAAATACCTGCTCTGAAGAGTGACGAAAGGCGCATATCCAGTTGCTTTAATGCGTTATACATAGCCTCGATTTCGACATTGTAATGGGTGGATTAAGCACCTGTTGGAGCATGACATGAAAAAAGGTCACAACACACAACGGCTCCCTCTCGATCATCATCTTTAAACATTGATTCATCTGTGTAGACATGTAACAACATGTCTCTAGGGTATTTGTTTTCAATGGCACATAGAGCAATGGCACGAACCTATTGTTCTTTCATATGACTCTTATTGACCTGCACATCCAACTTCAGACACACCTAGATCCCTCCATATCTTAAAGAAAAAAACAGGCTTACAGAGAAGTTGAGTATTAAGGTGGACATTCGTGTCAGTGGCTGCATGTCAGTGGCATATTGCATAAACCCTTTTCTAGTTTTAAGATTTCTCAAATGTAAGCAATGACTGCTCCGTTAGGTTTAGTCGAAATTAAACAACTTTTAAACTGATAATAATTCTGCAACTATTACATGCAGATTAACTACAGGCATAAAAACCTTAACATAAACATTAGAGCAACATATTCGAATCACATTTCTAGCAAAATGTGCGCAATTTACCAACATGTAAAAATAAAAATTACTTATCTCAACAAACCGAGTAAAAGAGTGTGTATATATACTTTTAGTGTAAGCGATTGCAACCATAAAGGGAGGTGCACAACTACATGTTGTAACAGATCATATACAAGATTTCAATGTTCTGAGGTTTTTCGTTTTTGAGTTATGCAAGATACATACATACGTACAGACGTCAGGAAAGAAATCTCTTCTGAATTTATTTGAAATCCATTTTAATCCGTTATGGAGAAAACAGGCATTTATTCTATTCGTACATACAGATGTCGCGCAAAAACATCGTTCAGATCGATTCGAAAGAGATCAAAATGGATACTTTTGTTGAAATATTGATACCCGAAATTTTTCGCGATTACTTTACTTCTTACAAGGAAATAAGAAGCGCCTATATTGCAAGTTTACCCAGACAGTACAAACAATTTTACATTAGTTGAGGAGATTATTTTGGAAGAAATGAAGAAATTTGTGGACAGGTTCTCTTTCATTTGCTACAATAAATAAGAGAAAATAAAAACCAAAGAAAAAAAGATATTTCATTTTGACAAAAGTAAGAAAATAAAACATGGAGATAAATATTTTTCTTCTTATTATTAGCCATGAAATCGACACGACGGTAAAAAATAATAATAAAATAAATGTTAAAAACATCTTCAAATAAAATAAAATCAACGCAACCCGATATAAAATTCCGTTTGTTGATCTACTTTTTTCTTATTTCCTACGCCTTTGCCCTTTTTAAATGTTTATTAAATGGCTTGTCTTATGGAATACTTTAGGGCTAAAATTATACACTTGAGTATTTTGGTGTTACATGTGACGGTTTTTGGATCATTTCATCGGATTTTGGTCGTATTGTTATTGTTTTGTAGCGTGGCATTAAGTACGAAACATATACTATTATTTATCACAAAAAGCTAGATTTTAATACTCTAACCGGCAAGGTCGTACACATACGGCCTAGAATATTTTTTGTGTTATCGGTAAGAACGTAAATATACGTGCGTATTAAAATATGTCAAAGATATTAAGGCAATATACTAAAAGTACATAAATCCAGGTATAAAATACCAGGAAAATTTTAACATTAAAATCAGGAAAGTAATTTTTCTCGCAGTAGTTCTGGGAAATTTCGCTTTTTTAGAGAAAACACTGGCTGGTCAGAGGGTTAAAGCAATATTTCCCTGACAGTGTAAAATATAATCAAATTTATTAGGATTTTACGCGCAAAAAGCCTTTATGCAAAAACAGTGTATGAAAGTTTAATACTTTTATTTCTGTCGACAAATAAAATCATAGCAAAACATTCTCCAGAAGAATATTTAAAAAGCGTTACTTTAAAATTATTATCCCAAAGGGTGTAAGTCCAGAAATGCTATTAGTCTTGAAACGGCATGCTTCCTGAATCCCTTAAAGCGTTGTATCACTTTTCAAATTGTTGCTACCAAATATTATTGCCTTCTATTCTATTAAAAGAAGTTAAATAATGAAGAATCATGAATGTATTCCTGTTTCTCACTTGAAAAAACAACGGTACAAAGGGCCATCAAATTTTGACATTGAATAATGCAGTCCTCCACCAGAATATGGGCACCTGGAAGTCCGAATTTTGAAGTTCGAATTTGTTTCATTACCTATTAAGCATTTTGTAAAACTTTAACGAATTTTTGAATAACAAACCAATTATATTTACAGAAGTTAAAAATAGAAGAATCTACATGATTGTGTTCATGTTTCTCACATTGTGAAAAAACAACGGTATCGAGGGTCATTACATTTTGAATAACGCACTCCTGCACCCGAATGTGGGTGCCTGGAAGCCTGAATTTGGAATTTCTTTGTTGCCTATTTCATATTTAGTAAAACGTTTATGAATATGTGACTAACAAACTCAATGAGGCCAACATCGTACGAAAAACATTTTTATCTCGAGCGCGAGACTGTCTATCGGAAATTTTAAAGACTGCTATTTTTAAATATTTTTAGCTCAAAGAGACATTTAGCTGAAATCCTCTTGAAACGTGTATGTGTGTGTAAATGAAAAAAACGCCTCTTTTGAAATAATATAAAATCTGAAAGTTTTTAATTTTTTTTTCTAATTTCTCTACTTAATTAATGTGTGCCTTAATATTTAACCTTTCTCTTTCATTTTAAAGAAAATTCATACTGAAATTCCCTGAAATATGTACTGAAATAGATTGAACTCTTGATTTCGCTGTTTATTCACATTTCTGTTCATTTGATGATTAATGCAACTTGCCACAAAATCTGTAAGCTGCAGTTTCAAACACTAACAAGACTTACGCGCGTCGTGTTAGGGCTAATTAAGATGAAATTGCAATCTGTTTGCCTGAAAGTTCTTTTTATGAGTGAACAGCAGGGAAAAAATGGTATACAAATCTGTTTACCATACTGTGTCTGTCTATGCATCTAAAATTTCCAACTTCTTCAATTGGAGACATCCTTTATACCAATGATCATGTGAGAGTCTGCATTTGTTTCCCTCTGTAATGTACAACTTATCTTCAAGAGGCAAAATTATGTTTGCCAGCCCAGATTTCTTAATTTTCTTGCATAAAGTTTCTGTGCACAGAGTAATGTTACTGTATTGTATTATTTGGATTGTGGAAAACCAAACTAGGCTATATACTTATGGAATCGAATACCTTCATGAAAGACATTTTACGAATTAGGTTATTTGAATAAAAGAAAGTACTTTCCTTAAAGTTATTTACTTAAAGTTGCATGAAAGTTATTTACTTAAAGAGAAGTATATCTTGGTGTAAGTCTATTGAAGAGAAACTAGCTCATATTTCCGTTACAACATCAGAAAACGCGGGTAAACCAGGAAAACGTCCACACAGCTTGTCCATTTTCTGAGATTTGATCCCTGGTTGAACTACCAATATTCAGTGACTTTATCGCATGGCACCTCATAGGCTGGATATTTCAGGAGAAATTGACGCGTCTTCATACTACATATGAGCAAAATCACGAAAACATTCCTGCAAAAAGACCTTCCGAGGGGATTTGAAACCGGTTCGGAACATCAGTGATCAGCGATCTTAGCACATGGTCTCCAGTGGGTATTACGTTTTTAAAAATTTACATTAAAATTTTAAAATATTAAGAGAAGCATACTGCGTTTCTTTGGATAGGAATAAATTTGTAATCAAAACCTAAGTATTTATTCTGACAGCTAGTTCCTGTTACAGGCCAGTTCTTCTCTTCCTCAGAGTATTGTCGTATTGCAATTAACGAGAACAGAGACAAAACATACTATATCCACAATAAAGCATACAATTAACCTGAATTCAATTAAAACAAATGAAGTTAATTTTTGCAACAGGAAGCCTGATGCATTTTTAGGTAAGCCATTTTAGTCGATGGGGCGCAATAGACGAGGTTCTAAGCGGAGGATTGCTGTATTGATAAAAAAATGTGCATTCTTTGTGGAACAAAAAACACACTACTTCGATAAAAGCAGATGTTGTTTATCACATTTAAAGTTAACAGAAATATAAAGATTATTATTTCAAGTTCTTAAAGAAACGGACATTCACTAGCCTGAATATTTAATTTTCTTAACCATACAGTTAACCATACAGTCTATGCCTAAAATGTGATGGAAGTGAAAGCAGTCATTTCGCATAGTCCTGTCCAATGACACTGGAAATCAGAGATAACTTCTAGCATTAAAATACATGTATATCAGTTTAATCAACTATTGTTGTTATTAACAGCAAATCATTGTTGTTAACTTTTTTCTTCTTCCTTTTGCTGTTATCTAAGTTACTTCTACTTTTGTAGCTCTAGTGTATGTTATGTTTTTTAAACTTTATCGTCCAAGATAAAATCATAAAATATCGTCTTCCAGAAAGGGAAAGTTTTCTCAAAAACTGTAATTTATTTTTGATGAAGTCCAGGAGTATAACTACAACGCGAAAGCCTTGGTGAACAAATTAACAGGTTTGTCACTGTACAGGTCCATTGCCGTAGCCTTAGTTTCACTCCCTTCCTTTCATTTAACATGCAGAAGTATAAATCTCCAAATGAGTATAGTCACAATAGACTAATTTTCATATCCTTTCTTTTAATTTTGATTTCAACTCTCAGATAATTTTCTGTACTCGTTTTCTAGGAGCCTATACCTTTCATTTACAAAAACTCTGTTTATAAGTTTTATAAGGTATTTCTCCCGCCTTCTTCGCATGCCTTCGTGGTGTAGTGGTCTGCATGCTCGACGTGTAACCGAGAGGTCCGTGGTTCGATTCCCGGCGAAGGCGTTGCTTATTTTTCAGCTCTCCTGCTTCGTAATAACCTAATGTCTCTACACTGGCGCCCGAACTAAAAAGGTGGTTGATGATGATTCTCCACCACCGCGATTAGGTCCCCCAAACCCCTGTCGCCCTTTAAAAGGGGAAGTATATAAGGTATTTCTCCCGCCTTCTTCGCGTGCCTTAGTGGTGTAGTAGTCTGCATGCTCGACGCGTAACCGAGAGGTCCGTGGTTCGATTCCCGGCGAAGGCGTTGCTTGTTTTTCAGCTCTCCTGCTTCGTAATAACCTAATGTCTCTACAGTTTTACCATACATAATGCGAACACAAGCAATTTTTTCTGTTAAATATGGTGAGACATTATTCAGGGGCATTTTTATTTTTAAAGGTAATTTTAAAGCAAGAGTATTCTTTTTTGAAAGCAGACATTTTTTCATTTCCCCATTTATCTAAGAATGAGACTTATAGAATCGTATACAAAGCTAAATTCTGAGTAGAATGTTAATTGTAAACTGCTTCCAATAGAAGTTTTAGAATCAGATTATATACATATGTACGTATGCATACGTATATGTACGTATTTATGTGCGTATGTATATATATCTACATATGTTTGTACGTATGTATGGTTACATGTAAGAATATGTTAAGAAATAATTCTTATGTTTCCTCATAGGTCTCAATTTTAATTCCCCCCTCGCTGGTTTTTCATTTTAGAAACAGTAACATGCTTATATTAAAACTTTATGAACTGCGACATTTCAGAATTCATCTCTAATATATGAATTGTTAAATAACGTTACTTAATTAATTTTTAAACAGTTTATTTACGGAATGGCAAAACTGGAAATAAATTCTTTTAGCTTATCATAATTACTGTAAGGCAAAACTTTAAGTACTCAATTGTGATTTAATAGAACCATAAATGTTGTTGTGCTGTCCATGGAAGAGGTGCTAAATGGAACCGAAAGTCTGTTCTCTCGGAGGAGACTGTAACCCTTAGAGAGCGCGTTCCTAGGTGGCGGATAGGGAAATGCCTCCAATGGTTACCAGTGGGTAGTAGAAGGGAAATAAAATACCTTTTACAAACCAACAGGTAGAAGTTCAAACCTCTTTTTCTATGGATTGTGCGTTTAATAGAACCATAAATATATCATTCTTTATCTAAATTTTGTAATTTACGCGTTTCATTCTTTTCGCTGAAGCCTGCCTTACCATGCCTGCCTTAGCGTTCATGCGTGATGGATCTTAAAAGCAATTACATTTCTATTTGTATGTAAACTCTCGGCGTGCGTGATTTTAATATGTTCATATTCAACAAAATATTCTTTGTACAGATGATTGTCTTCATCATGGATCATCTACGGGCTACTTTTCATGCAACATCTCCGTAACCATCTCAAAGCTTTTTTATTACTTGTAAGTATAAACACATTAGACTGAAAAGTTACAGATTGTAGTAATAAAAACGTATCAACATTTCCCATTCTTTTATTGAATACTTTTAAAGCTGCAGATATATACATCTCACAAAAAATTCTGTTTATGTATCGTAACATGAATGATAATAAATATAAAGCATTTTACTCTTAAGCTTTTAAAAAGTAAAAGTTAAGAAATCAGTAACTAAACTTTAGATCACTTTCATCTCGCTAGCTTTTAAAGATCTCCGAAAATGACGAAATAAAATAATTCTACGACAAAACTGAATTCCCAAAGTGAGAAAATTTTCGTGCAGGTTTAGAACGAGAAGTAGCCTTAATGATATTCGGCACCACGAAGCAGCCACTTTACCTACATTTAACACCGGAGCTAAAACGGAGTTCATATGCCTTATCACGCATACCAGAGAAGGAATTTAACAGGTTGTAATGTGAATATATATTCATTCGTGATACCAAACTGTTTTCTAAGAAGAGTGCGTTAGGAATACTGTGGTTGTTTTCTATTTTTAGGTTATTTTTGCCGTTACTTTGTAAAATCTCTCTCGATTGTATATTTATTAAATTATAATTTTTGCGCGTAATTATTTAGACTCATTTCTTTATTCATTTATATGGGAAGGGAGTTATCTAAGTTTTTGCTTCCTCCACATCAAGCAGTTGAAATGTTCAAATACTAAACATTCCACTGATAAATATTTGCAATGAAATTGCAACAATTCAATTTAAAAGTTAAAAATTCCAGTTACTCAATTTAAGTTTAAATTGAATTCAATTTAAATTGTTGATTAAATGCATTTCTAAAAACTCAATTTTCCTAGGAATTTTGATACATACTTGTACATTAGGTTTTTTTTTGTCCAAAGGGGCAATTTGCCTAGAAGGAATATTAATTTCGTTTTGGTGTTTTGCGTTGCTTCACTATGAATGTCGGTTCACTTTTCAAATTGTTGACATCAAATATTAGAGCCCTGTATTATATTTAAAGAAATGAAATAATGTAGAATCTGCATAAATGTATGTATGTTTCTCGCAGTGTGATAAAACAGCGGTACCTAGAGTCATCAAATTTTCAATAACGTACGTTTCCAACCAAATATGGGTACCTGGAAGACCAAATTTGGAATTTCTATTATTACGCATTTCATGTTTTTTAAACCTTTAGAGAATTTTTTATTAACAAACTCAACGATTTCAAAGTGAACAATGACAATACTTTACGAAAAAAAAATATTATAATCTCCAGCGCGCAAAACTAGCGTATCACGCGTGTATGGGAAATTTTAAAGATATGCTCATTTTAAAATTATTTTGCGATATTAACTGAATTACTGCTAACTGAATTTTATAGTTTAAGGGCGAAGAACATGATATTTAATAAAGGTAACACACAAAATGTCAAGAAATGCGTGCCTTTGGACGTAATTTTAAATCTGAAACCTTTCAGTTTTTTTAGAAGCAGGAGACGTGAAACATGTGCAGCGACCTCGTCGGATTTCAAACCTGGACCTCTCGAATACGCGCTGATTGTGCTACAGTTAAACTACGAAGGCATGCTGGTGCTGGAAGGAGGGAAAAAGTACCTTATATAGTCCCCCTTTTAAAAGACAACTGGGGATTAGAGGACCCTACACCTGGTGGTGAAGAATTCTTTTAGTTCTAGCGCCAATGTAGAATCGTAAGGTATTTTTAAGCAAGGTACGTGAAAAATGTGCAATGCCTTCGCCGGGGCTCGAACCTGGACCTCTTCTATACGCGTCGAGTGCATCACGAAGATATGTTGAATGGAGGGACAAAGTACATTATATACTTAGGACAATCATAATGAAATATATTATCAAAATTATCATTTTTCAGGATTCAATGTACCTCGTATTCTTAGACTGATAAACAATGCCATCAATATGGGCCTTTATGAAACGATCTCGGCCAGGAGAAATAAAATTAAGTTTGTTCTCCAACTCTTCCATCTCTCAGGTTTCGACATTTCAGAAAATGGAGTAATATGTGCATCAATAGAAAGGCCGATTAATGAAAATTATTATACATTTTTATAAATATTTACATTTATTTTTTATAACATTTCTGCATTCTTGTATTATTATGTACATATATGTATAATTAATGCAGTTTTAGAAACCCTTTATGTTTGTTTATTACATACGGGAACTAATTTTTAATTTGTGTCCACTTAGAGCGTTTTAATGCTCATATTTTATGTTTTATATTCTAGATTCTGTAATTCTGATTTTTACGACATAAGAACTTTCAGCAATAGCTCAGACGGAACCAGATTTAGATAGGAGATACCTTCTTACGGGGTTTTTGCTACATTCTGCGGGTGTCCAGAAAAACACGCTTTCGAAATCCTAAGAGCGATTTTTCATGAAGCATCCCGAAAATCTTACATTCATTCTTGAGCAATGTTTTAGGTAAACTGCAGTCATGCAGTGAATTCAATTCAGAGTTGTGCAAATGTTTAGAAGTCACGTCTGGTGATTGTTGCTTTGCTTGACTTTTGATGACCATCTGCGTTCCTCGAACATTAGGAGAATGTCGACTTCTTCCTGCTTTTCTTCTTTTACATATTAGTGCTTATCGTGTCGTTAGTATTGTTTGTTTTCCCTTAATAAAGTTCTCATGTTCATCTGGTCTAGGTATTTAAAGAGATCTGCATAAACCTGTAGCACGAAGCATCAGAAATCTAAGGCGTGCTGTTGTTTGTAATCGAGCATCAGCTGTAATCAACCTATCAGTTGTTTGTAATCGAGTTGTGCTAAAATTGAAAATTTGTGGGGAAACTAATATTTGATTACAGGATGAAAAATGTAAAAAAATCTAGCATATAAAAACTTTTATAAGGTATTTCTCCCGCCCTCTTCGCATGCCTTCGTGGTGTAGTGGTCAGCACGCTCGACTCGTAACCGAAAGGTCCGTGGTTCGACTCCCGGCAAAGCCGTTGCTTATTTCTTCTCTTCTTCTTCTTCGAAATAACCTAATGTCTCTACAGTGGCGCCCGAACTAAAAAGGTGGTGGATGATGATTCTTTACCACCAAGATTTGGCGACTGGGTCTCCTGAACCCCAATTCCCCATTAAAAAGTATATAAGTATTTCTCCCCCTCTAAAAAGGCGACTGGGGATTAGGGGACCCATTCGTCAAATTCTGGTGATGTAGAATCCTCATCCACCAAAGTTTCTTAGTTCGGGTGCAGTGTAGAGACATTAGTTTTTTCTGAAAGCAGGACTCATGAAAAATGAGAAACGTCTTTCCCCCGGGACTCGACCTCTGGAATACGCGCCCAGCGTGCTAACAACTTTACCACGAAGGCATGCGAAGAAAGTGGGAGAAATACCTTATACTTTTAATACTGAAGTGTTTTGATAAAATACATTAAAACTTAAAGGTAAGGATTTTTTAATTCCCATAGCATCCTTGGTTAGATGTGACTTTACGTAAAATCATGGAGAAATCGTGTATGAATTTTATCATCCACACATTTGAATGTATATTTTAATGACATGTTACATGCAACTGCTGGTTATTAATCGGTTGTGCAGTTCTATAAGTTGCGCTGGATTTGTCTGATTAAAGGTTAGCGTCATTACCTCGTCGATCATCTAACTTATGAAGCAGAACTCTTTATTATTGTTAAATTAAGTTCTTATTGCAAAGATATCTTTAAATTATATGAATTTGCACGTACTTGAAATGCATGTGAAATAATTCTGGCAAGTGTTTAGATCTATTTCGTTTTGAAAGATATTAATCATTAAAATAAATTCACAAGTAATGTAATCTTTGTAAGAGTTCTGTAGTTTTACTTTAAGATACAGATAAAGTATTTTTATAGTTTCTCAGTAAAAAATAGTTGTATTTTCTATATTGAGTGGCAACGAATAAATATACCAAAGATATAAATGAAAACCTAGTTAAAATCACATCGATAAGAAACGTCATTATGACTGCTTGCACTTGAAACTAATGCTTTAAGAGCAATTTTTGACCTTTTTATCTGAATATCATATGATCTACTTCTTAAAAGTGAATAGAACACATTCCGTTGCTTTTGCAAAGACACAGAGTAATTTGATTATTTTTATTGGAAAATCTAGTTATTAAATTATGCAATTATTCGTAACTTGGTTTATAGTAACAGGCGTAAATACATTTCCCGTTATCTAGGTTTTCTAAATTCTTTCCTTTTATAAGCACTTAATCCCCTTTTTGTACAAAAGGAAAGTACTTTAAATTCTCAAACAGAATTAATATTAATCTTTTCAAACAGCACAGATTTTTACTGTAACTTTTCACGTGAGGAATTTCTGAGATGAGTTTGAAAATTTTACAAAGCTATTAGAGTTAAGCTTTTGTTTTTCACTTCTTTCCATATTATTTATTTTGATAAGTGTGCAAGAAATTATGCCTCATATTTTCCCTCAAATTTGTCGCTGTAAACGTTTACGAAAGTGAAAAATAAACTTTCTATTTGATTTTTTTCTCTTGAATTTTTTCGGCTGCAACATTGTTGGACCTTGAATGACATTGTTGAACCTTGATCTTGAAACTTAGCTCTCCAGTCTGATTAATTAAATGCAATAAAGCATATTTATCGCTCTTAAATACAGAGAACTAAATTCATTATTTAGCATTTATGCTTTGTTATTTATTTTGCCAACAGGAGACACATTTAAGTTGTGGTATAAAATTCAGACATAAGAATTTTGAAAATGTCTTCAGAAGTAAGATGCTTCACTTTCTGTCCCCTTCCAAATGTACCTCTATGGAATCACAACCATCAGGCCCAATATGGGATACAACAAGCAACTGAGAATAGTAGGCTAATACATCGCCTGGGGGAAACCAGTATATCCTCGAAGTTCCGAAGTTCTGAAAATGTAAATTTCCTTTTATTATTTCTAAAATATGGATATTTTTAAAGAAATTACAACAAAATCATCAGATATGTCCATTGGAGAGCAAACTAGAAAAATGATTTCATATGTATAAATTATCACTAAATTTTTATGAATTATTTTGGCAATTAAAGACAGAAAATTTCAATAATAGAATACGAAAATATTACAAGGATAGCTCATAAAGACAAGGTTAAACTTCTTTAACTGAAGAAGAGAGAGACAAATTAAAAAAAATGAATTAATTCTGAAATTAGTAGGTATTTTCTAGAGGAAAGTAACAGATCGAATTTCAAAGAAATTACAGCTGGTTTTACTTTTGAATGCCGCTGAAAAAGTTGAAAAAGCAGCTGAAGACATCTGAAAGGGAAATCTTGCATTAAGCAACTGAATGCCTCGAAACCTTGTATCAAGATCGTCAGTGCCCGTATCATAACACAGTTTAAATTTGTAGAATTTTGTATATTAATTGCTTAAAAATCCAGAATTATCCCGAATAAAACATTATAAAAATAAATGGAAGAGTCTGAGAAATAAATCTAGAAAACCGCTTTTAGAATTAGAACAGCAAAACTGAAAATTCCGATTGAATTTAAAACGTTTTCACATAGTACATTACTATTCTGCATTGATATTTGAACCAACATACGATCATGCTAAAATAAACCAACAATAATTTCTTATATTTAGTAATACTATATGCTAGTTATGCTTAAACTATTAAATGTTTCTTAAATTGTAATTTATGATGGAGTGTGCATGAAGGGTTAGATATATTTATTACAAATATACGTGAACGATGTAATTTCAGTTTCTTATTCCACTCATCAAGCATTCTGTACTCTAAAGAAGTCCACATAATATTTTCAAGTTCTAAACATTTTCTACAGGCATGCATTTGACAGACATTACGAATAGCTTCCGTCATATCCCAGCCAGAAATTGCTTCCGCATTTGTACTTCTACAAAGTTACAGGCAACAAAAGAACATTTTTCTGTGCTAGAGAGAAAATTCCGTCCTCTTTCCTTTATTCGTATAGAGTCGAATTTCCTGTAGTAAAAACTCCTTATTCAGCAAGGCAATCGCTTATTACAGCAATCGAAAAATTCCAAAACAAAATTGCTCGTGCATCAAACTTAATAGTAGGGGAAGAAATTTTACCTTTTTTTCCTAAATTTTCATTCATAACCAGTTTAGCTCCAGCTTTTTAAAATATTGTATACTTTATTAAAAATATCTAACTCGATTCATTACATAAATAACTGAATTCGAATGGTAAAGTACAATACCAGTTTATTACTTATGTTAATTTCAATGATTTAATGTAAATAACTGGAGATGCGCAAAAATTCGTCATGCGGAAGATTTATATAATTTTTATTAACAAATATATGATAACACGCGTTCATGTGTAATGTTTCTCAATAAAAATATTTCATTAATATTTAAGGCTCAGTTTAACCTTGCCTGTTTTCAGCTCATAACATAGCGTCTGTTGCTTTGCGTTCACCTTTGCTGCATCTATACAAGGTCGTGCTCTTTAAAACCTACTTTATTGTCAGAAACAGAATAGAGAAAATAAAATAGAATAAGTAGTAATTATGATCATAAAAATTCAATTTTTCATATAATTGTAGTAGCGCGAAGAGACAATATTTCCATTTAAAGTTCGCTTGCAGAACTCTATACTTATAGAGATATCTATTCCGGAGTTCTTGACTTTATACGCAGAGCTGCAGCGACAAATAATTTTACAAATCCATCTTGGAAGAGCTAAGGATCCATGATAAATTATATTGGAATTAGCTACACAGAAAGCTTTATAAATCCATTTTCTAGAAACCGTAAATTTATAAAGGAATGGGTTTTAAAATGTTGGAATTATAAAAAAAAATCTGATGTATACACCACATGACTTCCTTGTACGGAATATTAAAATATACGCATTTTTCATTTCAATGAAATTTATTGGATTGAATTAAATCTACTTCACCGATAGCGTATAAACCACAATAGAATAAATGCAGTCTTTAAAATTACCTCTATTTGTTTACCACAGCTTCGCTTAACTAGCTTCACTTAACTGCTTTACATCTCACTCATTTTTTAACTCATTAGAATGCAGAAAAATTACGTATATCAGCTGGATAATTACTTAATCGTTGCCACATGTTCTACTGAAATACTATAATAAATCTAAAACGAGGTATGAAAGAAATTAAACAACAAAAAAAAAAACGTTTTTCACAGACGATTCAGTGCTTTTTATTCACCTAATTCTGTTCTCAGTTCGCGACAAGGGCAAAATACATAAAAACTCAAAATATCTATATTAAAAATTACGAAGTAAATCTTAAACACTTATTCCCTGGAACAAATCAACAATTGGCAACAAATCCAATATTCTCTTAAGTTTCAAATGTAAACAAATATATCCGTCATGAAAAAAATGGTTAGGCTTAGCTGCACTTAAAGAATTTTAATAAAACTTAATTTTTTGATAATTCTACAAATCTTGCATGCAGACTTACTAAAGACATAAAACACATAACAGGAAGGTAAGAACAACACAACTGAATCATTTTGAAAGTAAAAAATGCACAATTTACCAACATTTGAGAATAAGAAAAAACTGAGTTCACTGAGGCGTGTAACAGAGTGGATATATATATATACACTCACGTTTGTGAAAATTGCAACACCAAGAAGGAATCGTCATAATTATATATACATAATTTTTTATATTTTTGGTGCTGCCGATTGCAACCAAAATAGGAGGTGCACATCTACATGTTATAGTAGTCCTATATACAAAATTTCAAAGTTCTGAGGCTACTCGGTTTTGCGTTATGCGAGATACATACATACATACATACGTACGCACAGACACCACAAAAAATCTATTCAGAATCCATTTTAAATAAGTTTTATAATTTTTTTGTGGGGAAAAGAGTCCTTTATTCTGTTCTTACGTACGAATGTCACTCAAAAACATCGTTAAATTTCTTTCGATAGCGGTCAAAATAGATATTTTCGTTGAAATATGATACCCGAAATTTTTCGCAATTAAAATACTTTCTTTTTACTTCGTACATGGAAGTACAAAAATGAAGTTTAAAAATGCAGATTCATAAATTCTAATTTTTAGCAAGGTCATCTGTTGTCTGAACAAGTCGACAAATTTTGAAGCGGCTAAACATAAATGATTTTAATGCAAAAAGTCATGATCAGGATTTAGCTATAAGAACATGATATAAAACAAATAATTTAGAAATGTTTGCAATAATATTCAAGCGTAAAAAATAAGTATAGTTATTATTTAAAATATCCTATTCTATCTGTGCATATATGTGCTATAAGTGTGAGTTAAAATAAGATTAACAATATATACTTATATCCATGAATGCACTGAAGTTTTATATGCATATACGATAGTGAAATATAAGAAAAATGATAAATCACTAAGCTTCACTTCCTAGAAAATACTTTAGATCTCATGTTTAAAAGTATCGGATCAATAATATTTAGGCACCGGCTATAAAAATGTTATGTGCTGTAACATAGCACCCTTTATGCAACAACTATCAAAAAACTCCAATAAAGCATACAGATTTCAGTCTTCTTCTTCTATTATCAATCAGCAAAAGGCTCAAGCAGAAAATATAAAACTGAATGCCTTTCTTTCTCGTTTTTCACGGTAAACATTTATGTGGGTAGCGAAATTTCAGCAAGGCATTATTGATCAAGGATGGACTGTTAAAATCTCTCAGATATATACATAACAGCGAAAGAAAATTTTATTGCTTTCTCATAGAAAAATATTTTCTTTTGCTTGTAGATATCCTCCAGTTTAATGCAAGTGAAAACATGAGCATATAAAATTTTTATTGAAGTCCATATTATCTAAATGTACCACAATATAGCAATTTCGAGATAGGTTATTGGCTCGTGAAAATGCTAAAAATAGTATAGGAAAATTCTGATTGCTTGAATTTATTTTATAAGACGAGAGATAAGGGGTAATAGAAGACATATTCACATTTATGAAACTTTCATAATATATGGACCTGATATCGCCTGGGGTTATGAATGCTAAATGATATAATATTTAGAGAAAATCGATCAATAAATTCCTCTTCTACAGAATACATTCTTTTATTTCTTTATAGGTATTCGTAAAATGAGAAAAAAATGTTTAGAAATTGCTAAGCAATGCGATGAGGCAAATATAATGCGCTAGATTGTAAAGCTTTTGAAACCCTGATACAGGAGACATTTGATTGATATGCAGAGTGTTCATAATTAAAGTTTTCTTATTCAGAGAGGCTTACAATTTCAACAAGTCGTTAGAAAATCGTGGAATTTTGTGTATAATATAATGAGGTAATGAGAAAAACTCTGAGCAAAATACCAAATTAGTTCCAAGTATCTTCTCTGAAACACCCGAAATTCATATGCCAATATATTTAATGTCACGCAACAATTTTCATAATATCTGGAACTTCGTTTTGGCGTATTCGCCACTCATAATAATCTGGAATCGTGTACGACGGCGCTTTGTTATATTCCTTCCTCAAAACGCTGACTTCGCAAAAGAAACACTGAATTATTGGCTGTTTTTCCTATAAAGAAGGCCAAATCGATTTCCACCGAGGCACTATAGGATGCTGTGATTTAAGTATAGAAGTACAAAGTTTCAAAATTTTAAACTGAAGCTATTGTTCGCTGTGTAGTACAGGCGCTGATAGGCAATGTTCAACTATGTATTTTTAAATTTTGCCTCCTTTTCTAGTTTCATCCTGTGTGGCCTTCTCTTTTTGCAAACTTGAATCCATTCCAATTTCGGTTTTGGACGGTAGGAAGGATTTGAAATATTTAATGAGTAGTGTCACGTTAGTAAGTTAAACAATCCTCAAAACAGCATTTCGCGACACGAGCACCACATGTTGAGGCACACAATTCGTCAGACTATGGAACACGTCATCTTGCTAATTCAGGTAATAAGTGTAATTCAGTTAACATGTGAAACATAATTCACTTTAATCAAAATTGCACAAGCTGAAAATATACATTAATATGTAATTTATTACTATAATGTCCATTAGCGGTAATATTTGAAACTAATTTTATTTTTTTCTCTGAATGTCTTGTTCATTTCTTCATTATATAATACACAACCGTACATAAATCTGTACGGTTGCGGCTGTTGGCAGTTCTGAAAAAAGGAATTTTTACTGTGACAATCCTATATAATAGGGATATTCTTTATGCATATAACTGATAATTTGCATCCGTAGATCTACATGAGGTGCCTTAAGAAGTTATTTTTATATATCTGAGCTCTTAATTTACATACCTAAAGATGTACATAAGTTGTGTAGCAATAGCAACATTATAGACACATGTAATGGTGCACACATGTTCAGCACGCAACGTATTGAATAAACTACTGAGGTAATTACTTTTAATGTATAAAACATAGTCAAAGAGAACTCTCATACTTTTCTTCTATCGACACTTTTCGAGGAAAACTAAATGATATATTACAACGTTACTTCAAACGAAAATTATTAGCTATATAAATATTAGAGTTCAGCGAGTAGAGATGAGTTGATTTTTTATATAAAAATTACCAGCCTTCTTTTCGCTAAAAGTATTTGCGAACTTCCCTAGAAAAAATGTCTGAAAACGTTTCCATTTGTACATCGTTAAAATATTTAAGATAAATATTTTAGGAAGATTTTAGCTTTAACAGTTTAGTAGTTTATTTTATTTTAATAAAGTCTGACATTTATAATGTTTAAAATTACCATTGCTCTCTAAAAGGTTCCATAATTATCCTGCATCGAATCACATACGGTGGAAAATTTCTATAAAAAATATATTCGTTGTTTTCAAGACAACCCATGTATGATAGCATTTTTATATGTGTTATGAATATTGTATGAATTTTTTTATGATCGGAATAAACATAAATTCGAAGTTGTATTTTTATTTTAGTTGCTTTCAAATATAAGAACGAATGATTTCTGCCGAAAACATAACGAAAGAACCTGTAAGGGAAAGAACAAACCAACGTTAACACTTCATATAATCAAAACAATCATCGTACAGATTAGAAAAGTAACGTTTTATATTCTCAGAAGCACTTGAAATTTTAAAGAGGTAGTCACTAAAAGATTTCACTGTAATTACAGATTATTTCTGGGAGAAAAGGAAAATTTTGCGTTTTAAAGTTTCTGGGTATAATTTTAAATTTGAGTCTTCATATTAATGACTGATGTAAAAACGCATTCATTTTCTACTATTTCTACTAATTTTCAGTGTTTGAATGATAAAATTGCTACTTACGTTTTCTGTAGAAACTCATTAATTAATCAAAAAAACATGAAATATGGAGGTGAAAATATTCTCCTTTCCTTCTTGCGCTTAGGAATTGTTATGCGAATATACCTTTACGACATTTAAAGCCTGTCAAAAAGCCATGACTGCGATTTATCATCATGCGATGATTTGTGTTTTATTTTTACCTGAATATTTTCTACGACGATGTTTTTGAACTGCTTTATTTTCGATGAAGATGTTTTATACAACGATGTTCTAGAATTGCGATTTTTTACATTCTTTTCACCCACCAGGTTTTCTACCACGACATTTTCACCTTGCGTTGTTTTCTCCGCCATAAATGCACCTGCAACCTATATCCACTACACGTGTACAAAGTGTCATCAATATAAATATGCGATTTTAACTCAGATACTCAAATAAATCGTAACATGCGAGTTAAAGTTTGCTTTTAATAATAAACCAAATTAATTCCTAATACTTATATTTTAGCTCTTCCAATACTTCAATATAATATTTGTGATTTTTGCCGTGTTTTGCTTTATGTATTTAGACTCATTTTAAGACACATTTATCCTTAAAACATTGTGATAAGATTTAGAAGCTTACCTTTATACTACTACGGTATATCGAAGAACATTAGTTTTTATTAGCGTATGTGAAAGAATTTTCTCAATTTATTTTTTTCAGTTTTAAGAACTGTAAATAATAGTTAAATAAATAATAATAGTTAATAGTAAATCATAGTTAAAACTCCCTATGCATATAATAAAATGAAACGTGAATTAAGTAGCAGTCTTAACTATTTCCATAATTTTATTTAAATAAAAACGGAAAATTCTTTTGTGACACGAATTAAAATTGTTTCAGAATGCATTAGTTAAAGATGTTACTCGAAAATAAAAGAAAGTTCAATAAGTTATTGAAGAACATGCACAAAAGTCTAATTCTTACAGCTAATAAAGCAGTACACTGTTTTAATCAGAATGGTAAATTAAAAATTTCATAGGATGTCGACAAATAACACCTACAGAGCATGAATTTAGTCACTCCAGCATTTAAAAAATTATTCTTAAGAAATGAACTTTAAGCAAGACTTGGTATTATCTCGACTTTGATTTGTAATTACACCATGTTTTTTTAAGTTCACAAGAACATATCGGAAATGACGTTAAGGTAAATCGAATTAAAACACTCCATATGAAAGGTGGAAGAGTTACTTGACTTTGATCTTAATCGATACCACTTCTGTTTTCGCTTTGAATTTATAAGAGAATTTTGCGTCGAGGTCTCAAACGAGATTAAGATGAACGATACGAAATGCGTTCCATAAAGCGTGACTTCAATTAAAATAAATCATGGGAAAATGCATATTAAAATAAGAACGCATTAGAGATTTTAATAAATCACTCATTTAAATGAGATGATTTCATAAATAAGAACAAATATTGGTACTTCCCTTTATAATGCTCTGTTCCTTTTTTTGCTGCTAGTGTTAGAGATTAATCTGCTACTAGAAATGAAATCAA
>KK119255.1:519795-600280 GCA_000611955.2 Stegodyphus mimosarum | reverse complement strand
TAGGGAAAGCTAACGGAATTGATAAATTAATATAGCGACCTATTAAGGTTACAGAAAACTTTTATAACTAAAGATATGCAAATATCAATACGCTATTTGTCTTAATGTTGGATTTTGTGATAGTCTTCCATTACAAATATTTAGTTGAAGCTGAAATATTTTAAAACAAATGTCTTTCTTAATTCCTTTACACAATTGCTTCGAATTTAATCCTTCTTCTTAAGCATAGTATTCATTTCGTGCTGAAAAGTCTTTAATTAGCATTTTCGCTTACCTCGTTTCCTGAATAATTTCTTACTATTTTGGTAGCAGAAGGCATTCTACTCATGCTGTTATTTAATATCAACAAAAAAGTATCAATTTAATGCCCATAAAAAACTTCATGCATGTTATGATATTAGTTCAATGGTCAGATATGACGTTAGTTTAATGGTCAGTTTAACACTCACTGGCAGTTGAACATATAAGGTTACACTTTAATTTCACTTAAGCTAAACTGAATAACTTTAATAAACTGCCGGACGATGTTTCGTCTCCAGTTAATTCATAATCCTGCAACATAAACTGGTAACTATAAATGTATCGAAAGTAATTAAAATTTTTGTTGGTGTTTCAGCTGAGTGTTTATAAATAATGGTGAAAGAAACTAAACTTCTCATTACCTGAAGTCGATAATAAATAGGCTTCTATGTTAGCATAACTAGAGTTTGGAACGAGCTTAGTCTCGAGCTTGATATACGATAATTTTTGTTCATTTTCGACTACTCGATACTCGAATCAAAGCCCGACGGGCTTTCGATCTGTACATACAAAATGTTTTTCATTCTGCATTTTATTTTAAATTTATTTGTCAACATATTTCTTAAGAATCCTAGAAGACATTTTATTGGTGCTATAAATGTGCTCCTTTTTAAGGACATAAAAACTAAAACTTTTGTAATTATATTACGAATAAGTAAAGTTAAACAATAAAAGGATTATAAATATATACAGTAAAATAATGCTTTTACTTTTACCAGTACTTTTACCTGAACATTGTTGAAACTTGCTTTGGTAAAGAGATGAATTTGTTACCACCTACAGTACATACAGTACAGTGCATAGAAATGCAAGGATTTTTAATCTTTACGGATAGAAACAATATACGTTTAAGTAGTAACGTGCATGTAATATTAAATAATGATTTTCTTAGTGTTATGTAATACATACTTATTTTAATTCAGTATCTGTAACTGAAGTATAGCTATCTTAATTGTAATGATTATCATAATTCTGTTATCAGACTTAAAAGTTATTAATTTGATTTTTATTTAGTTTATCCTAAATTTTTTGCCTTGTTGAAAAGTAATTGTTGTCAATTTAATTTGCAAGTTTTGGTTAACTCTGAATTTAAGTTGCTTGTGTAATTTTTTTTCTCTTTTTCCATAAGGTAGTTTGATTAACCATTTAATTTTTGTTCTTTAACACTTAATGTCAACTTGGTTTCTGTAATGTTTGGTTAACACTTAATCTTAACTTGTTTTCTTTAATGTTTAATTTCTGGTTAACTTGACTCTTAAAGTCATTCTCATTTTTTTTAATTTTAAAGTTATTTTACACAAGTTGGTGTACAAAGTAATAAGTTTTGTTAACGTACCCCTCTTTCTAGTAAAGCTTGAATCCATATTTTCTGACTGTGGTGGTAAAGTCGTTTATGGTGTTGTAGAAACATAGTTTTTTTTCTATGTAATTATTATATTTCAATTGATGGAATTTTCTTCGGTTTTTCATTAATTTAATATTTAAAACCAAATCCTTAATTCATTTTCGCAAAAACTTATACGTTGTATTGGGAATCAAGATGTATCACTTTGGTTTCGTCGTTTACTTGGAGAAAAATTCTCAGAATGCTGTCTCTGCCAGACTGTGGTATGGAAAATTTCTTTCACCAAGTGCTATTCTGCACCCTGATTAGTAAGCTTGTTTTGTATGCAGCTACGCCACGCCAGGGTTTTGGCTCTGAGTGATTCGCACTTTGACATGCGTTCACCATGCTAAAATGAGACCCTGGTCGAGGGTAGAGACCGGAATGTTAGGTCAACAAAACTGGTGGGTCACTTGTAATTCTTGCAAAACAGTGATTATGCGCCAACATCCAGCTTACCACCCCCATGCCTTCACCTTTCTGCTTTGGTTCTATTTCTAGGGCTGCTGTGCAACTGGAGGCTTTTGGACCGTCACGCATCGCCAAAGCAGAGGCTGGCGAGGAGAAAAAAAGAGCCTGCAGCGATCTAAGAAGAGGAGAAGGGAAATTTTTCTGAAGTTTGGCTGGAGGCTTTTGGACAATATCTCTTCGCCAAAACAGGGGCTGGCGAGAAGAAGAAAAAGGGCCTGCAGTGATCTACGGCGGAAAAGGGAAATTTTTCTGAAGTTTTCGCCAGCCCAGAAAGCAGTTGCTCTGTCCCGAGTACTCTGTCTACTGCAACAGTGGAAAAGATGGCTGAAGAATTTGCGGAGAGAAAACCACCGATGGTCGGTGACGCAGGAAGGACGGAACCCAGATAGAAGGGGAGGAAGGCTCTAAAACTTTCATTACATGCCATCATTATTAAATTACATTTTCTTTCCTTTTTTGTATAGGTTAACCATGGGAGAACAACATGCTTCCTCTTGCCAATTGTATCGTTTCTTCAATGTAATGGACGCTGTTAAGTAATTGTGATTTTTTGTGGGGATCCCCTCCTTGTAGTATAAACGGTATGTTACCTTGTTTTCTCACTCCGACTCTTATACCACCACCACTTTGTATCAAAATATTTTGCTAGTTTAGTTAGCATCTAATAAATGCATATTTAAATTAACTTAAACGTGTTTGTTTTCACTCCTAATTTAGAACACTGGACCCAATAAATTTAATTTAAATTTGAGCGGCTTTTTGAATGCCTAAACCTAAACACAACGCCTGTTTGTACTTTACCTTTGGTGTATTATCGTTGTGATATTTACTGTTATATTCGAACACACTGGTTTAATTGACTAAATGTTGTTTTTCGATGTCTGTCACCCAATTTTACGCCCTTGCAGTATTTACTATAGTGATATGATTTAAAGTTGGTTTACTTATTCTTGACTTTCATGTGTAATGAACTATTGAAAATTAAAGTGAAAAATATCGCAACATTAATATCAGTAAAACAACAAAAGTACAAATTGTTGAACATTGAAAATGCCGTGTTTCGCAAAACAAACATTTATTACAGAGTCATACGCAGAAAAATACACGCAGAGACACAAGCAGAAATACAAACAGAGATACAAGCAGATCATGTTTTAACAAATCATAAACAAATAGAATGGGATTAAGTTTCGGAATACTTCAGACCTGACAGAAAGCTATACTTGCTTTTAACTAATAAGAATGCGATTACTAATATCTCAACACAAATTTAGTCGAAATATAAGCAATATTTTGGTAAAAATGGTTAATATTATTGGAGTTACAGCCGTGAATATACGCAAAGTACTGCTATTGCAGTAGATAGCCTGCATAATCACGCAAGTATCAAGGTATCAAGGTATTAAGGAATGCACGCATATTTCTAATATAAGTAAAAAATTAACAAAAATAAATTAATTTGTTTAGAATAGTAATCATTCCGAAAAACAAAAGATCAATCGTTTGGAGTCATTTTGCTAAGGCAGACGAAAATTATGCATGCTCAATGAATGCAATAAAAAAATTTCCATTTTAAATGGAAATACGTCAACAATGCGTCGTCATCTAAGCAGAGTTCATAACACTGACGTTTACAAAGCAGAGCCAGAAATGACAGCTAAAAAACAAAAACTTTAAATAATTTCGTAATCAAAACATCAATTGAAGAGATTGTTGCAAAAATGGCTGCAGTAGATGGTTTATCAATTCGTCTAATCACTCAGTCAGAGTTTATTCGACAATCATTGGCTTTAAGGGGTATGAAGCTTCCAGCCAATGAAAAATCTGTAATGTTTCCTGTTCATAACCATATGGAAACTGTGAAACAAAAAATCAAAAATGATATTAAAAAAGAGTCATACGCAGAAATCAAAGAAATTCTCCATTACCATGGATGAATGAACCAGCATCGGTGACCGGAGATTCCTGAATATAAATCTGCGTACTGCCTGCCAAAAAAGCATCAATCTTGGACTGGTAAGAATTTTTGGCAGTTGCGATGCAAACAAAAATGCAAGAACTCGTAGAAGAGCACCTCGAATCTTTTGGTCTATCATTTAGCACGATATTGTATTCACTACTGGGGATGGAGCAAGTGTTATGATCAAGTTCGGAAAAGAATCACCTGCTTTTTATCAAACATGCCTTGCATTTGGCTGTTACAAAAACGTTTTATAAAGAAAAATCAGGGACAGAAGAAAGTATAGATGAACGTTCAGAAAAGACTGATGATTTGAATGATGTTGATAATGGTTTGAACATTAATGAAACTGAATTACAGAATGAATCGTTCAAGGAAAACATAAATATTTTGAGACAAGTTGTAATGCTTTTCAAAAATTCTGTTGTGCGTTCAGATTTGTTCAGGTCTAAATGTAGAGAAAAATTACAGATAGAGCAACAACTTTCTCTGTAAAACTAGATGGAATTCAATGCTGAAGATGCTTGAAACATTTGTAAAATTGTATGACGTTACAAAGGATGTACTCATTGAACTTAGATCTGAACGTCTTTTAACAAATTTAAACCTGGAATTAATAAAATCGATAGTCTTGGCGTTAAAACCAATTTAAGTGACACTTAACTCTATGGGTGAAAAACAAGCCACTTTACGAACAGCATATATTTCTATCAACTTTAGGCGAGAAAAGTTAACTGAACACGAATCTGAAATAAGTATTTCTCTTTCTGAAAATATCGATTTTTACATCAATAGCAGGATCAACAAAAACATCATAGATTTGATGAATTCACTAAACAACTTAAATAAAACTCCATAAAAGCTTCTATAGAAGTAGCAGGTGCTTTGATGAAGCGTTTATTTCCGTCATAATTCATCAAATTCATCATCACCAAATTCATCAAATGAAAAATCAAACAGTGAAGCAGAAATAACTACCAAAGTTGGTGCTTCTCTTGGAGAACAACTTAAACTACTAATAGAAGCTCCAACCAGCAAACTACAGGAAGGTAACCGCTTTGAAAAGTGAAGTCAAGAATTTACTTTGTCAAAAAGTAATAGTGAATTGACTGTAAATTTAAAGCGGTTACTTGAAGCTTTTTACAGCATAAAACCAACGTCGATTGATTCTGAGAGGGCATTTTCCGTGGCCAGCAATTTTTGCACCAAAATTAGGTCGAAGCTATCAGATAAGTCACTACATGCATTGGTGTTTTTAAAATATTTTTTCATTAATATAAATGCATAAATAAATATATAAGTAAAGAAAAAGTTTTTTTTAAATTTCTAAAAAATATTATTTTAATTTTAAGTCCATTATAAGTCTTTTAATAATGTAAGTATGTCAACTTCAGATGCTCGAAAGCCTGAAAAAACAATCAAGCTCGAGCTCGAGCTTAACCGAGCTTCAAATCATCGAGCTTTACCAAATCCTAAGCATAACTATTAGTGAATTATTAGAAAAAATCAGCTAAAGAGCTGTCGACGGAGCAACAGGAAGACAGACTATTACATGTTTCTGGCATAAACTGCCTACACTTTCTCTTTCAGCTTACACGCTCGCTTATTACTTATACTCACTTAATTTTCATTTTCTGCTAAAGCAAATGGAGGAGTGAAAGTGCAGGAAAGTTTCAACACAGAAAATAATTTTTTATTAAAATTAGCCTTACAAGCTTCTTTTAAACTTTATTTTAATCTCACTTGTTTAAGATAATTTTCCTTTCGTGTTAACAAAAAATAAATAGATAAAACTTCTGTTTCTTTATACATTAAGAAATTCGGTTTATTTTGGTAATAGTTTATGTTCATTGTGTCACTTTCGTTTCAAATAAACAAAGATGTTCAACTGAGCGATTTAAATTTTAAAAACATTAAAATAAATAATAATGTTTCTGAACTTGCAAGTATAATTTCTGAAGAAGAGGTATCGCACGTTATTTATTTTAATACGTTTTCATTTAGTATAGAGAAATTGTGAACTTCTGAATAGAACTTTGCAATAAGCAATAACTGTTAAATTTTCGATTAAAAGGAAGAAAAGTGACAAAAGATCTTACGGAACGAATAACTAAAAATATTTACTTCGCCGTGGATCATGAAAGAGAAGAATATTTTCCTATTTCTCAGAAAACTTCTTTTTAATATACTTACCTTACTTTTCTTTAAGACACATACACTCTGAAGTTTACACAAGTACATAATCTTTTCAGAAAAACATTAAAACTCTCTTAGATGTACTCTAACACGCAAATATTTTCCTCCGATATTCAAAATTCATATTTTTTGTTTTTCGTATACATCATCTTGCTAAAGGTAATGAAAATAAATGTATTCTACTTCATTCCTGAAAGACACTTTGTAAATACACGAAAACGAATAAAAATACCCAGCTCATGATCGAGAGGAAATGAGGATGATCCATCAAGTCCTCGTCACGTAAAATGGAGGAAGCTTGCAAAATAGTTTTATTGTTATTGGCATCATCGCTAATCGTCTTCACTTCACGGCTGCCGTAGATGACAATAAAAGCTTCAGGAATGTAAATAATTAATTTATTACCTATGCTTTATCTTCTTATACTGTTAAGTGCGTCTTCTTTAGTATATATATCTGCTTCAAGAAAGATTGCTTGTGAAAGCTTCATTTTTTGAGAATTAGTAGTTTGGGTTCCACTGATAAAAAACAAAATTGCTAGGGAAGTTATTTTCGAGTAGCGTGAAGATAACTACTGTTATTACTATTTTTACTCTTTCAGTGTTCGGATTTATCTTAAAAACTGATTCTGGTTTTGATCTGCTCTGTAAAGGTTTTGATTACTCTCGAAAGAACAGCGAAAGGAAAATACGCATTTTTCGAGTCATTAGGTTATTTCGAAGCAAGAGACATGAAAGATAATAGTGCTCTCGCTTCAACTCGAAACCTGTACCTATAAGAATACGCTCCGAGGATGAAACCATTACACTACGAAGGCGTGCCGAAAGAAGGGAGAAAATGGTTTATCTACTCCCTCTTTTAAAGGGCGCCTTTGAATTAGGAACCCAATCGCCAAATCCTGGTAGTGACGAATTATTGTCTAACACCTTTTAGTTCGGTGTCACCTTAAATTCATTAGGCTATTTTGAAGCATGAATCATGAAAAGTGAACAACGCCCTTGCCGGAACTCAAACCTGAACCTCTTGAATACGCGTCGAGTGTGTTAACTTTACAGCATATAGGCATGCTAGAAGGAGGGAGAAAATACCTTATATGCTCCCCCTTTTAAACGGTGCCTCGGGGTTTGGGAACTAACTAATCGCAAAATTCTGGTGGTGAGGAATTATTATCCGCTACCTTTTAGTTCGGGCGCCCTTGTAGATGTATTAGATTACTTTGAAGCAAGAAACATGAAAAATGAACAACGCCCTTGACGGAACTCGAACCGGGACCTCTTGAATACACGCCGAGTGTGATAATATTTCATCGCGAAGGTATACTGGATGGAAAGAGAAAATACCTTATATGTTTAACTCTGAAAAGCATTTCGGAAGTCAGGGATTTGACTTAAAATGATTGAAATTTACTTCTTTGCTCTTTTCTTATATTACTAAAATTCTATTTAAATAAATTAATGAAGTCCCATTAAATTTAATTCTCAGTGGAAACGGAAATGGAATAAAAATATCAGGATTAAGTTGCATTCGATTGTTTGAATTATGGCAAAACACACTAGCACTGAAGGAGTGGAATGTATAAGTAGAGGAATTTTTAAAACGTATGGGGAAAATTCCAGTCCTCACCTCCAAATTAACCCTTTTGTTGTGTCTCCTTTTCGGAAAGTCTACGATTACTTTGAAACAACACTAAGTGGCTAAATTCCTCTAACCATGAAGGTTCGTAGTAAGAAGGGAGAAAACACCTTACAATGCACATGAAATATTTGTTTACAACATATAATAAAATAATGATACAGAAATATGCATAGCAAGTAATACCTATTATTTGTCAGATTTTGAACCAAAATTAAACCATTCTTTTAAATTACACAAATAGAAAAAGATTTTAAAAAGGCTTAACTCTCAGTTATGAGCTATTTGATTGAATAACTTATTTCAAAACTTTATATAACATAGCAAATTTTTGTCAGTTTAAAACGTAAGGTATGTTAAACGATTTATTTAGTGCGTTATGCCGTGATTTTAGTGCGCAGTGTCATGAGAGGAAGCTGAAATTAAGTATAGGATCCGTCCAGGATTTGTGAATGTGCAATGTGTAATATAAGAGAAACGTGAACCAATCGAGCACTAATTAGTTAACTGCACTTTGTTAATAATTTATTTTATAATAGAGTTAGCTTGACTTTTGTTTTATAAAAGTCTGTATGAATTTTAAGAAACAGCATATTGGTTCGCTTTTCTTTAATCAGCAAGCATATTCTAATTGACAAGATATAAAGCTTCTTACTTATACTTCTGGACTGGAGATAAGTCAAACAAATAAAATTTCAATTCAAATTTGAAATAAAAGGCACTTGTTCTCAGGTGAAAGGAAATCGCTTTTCCTCTTATTTCTTCGGGAATTGTACCAGTTATGCATTTTTGCCCCGCAATACATTTGCAGGAAGGATTTTATCCTCGGATTCTTTGAAAAAGTTTGGATCCCATTTCATCGGCAAATTCGTTGGGTCTGGGCAGGACGTAATCTTGACAAAGGAGGTAAATGTTGTCCTACAAAAACCATTGTAAAGGTTTTGAACGAAGAAAAGAATAAAAAACCTCATAAAAAAGAGGCTTTCTTTTGAAAAAATAGCCTTTCTTTCATATTCTATACAGCTACCAATGGTGATATAATGCTTAAAATCATCCAGTATTGTCGTACTTTGAAAAGAAATTGAAGATGAAATTTCGATGGACTTTTCTACGAGAAAATTTAAAAACTTTAAGTCTGCACTATTTCAGGCTTTGTTTTACATCAGGAAAAAATTATGCTGATAGTTAATTTTACTTACATTTCATTTTATATATATATATATTATAATTTTTGCAGATGAGTATAGGAATGACTTAGTTTGGCGAAGAACTGCAACAGAGTCAGGACATTGTTGTTGCTGAGCAAAGGATTGCGAAATGACGACAAAGAAGGATTTATCAGTTTCGCTTGCATATATTTATTCAATTCTCAAAGTAGATCATTTTTCTTTAGATGAAATTCTCCAAACTGCATAACCAATAGTGATTTAAATTAAATAAGATTAAATTTAAGATTTCCACGTCTTAACGCGCTCTAACAGAGGGAAGAAGAAGGGGAAGGGCAACAGCAGAGTATCGAAGCAGCATTAGAACAAAGCAGTCTGACGAAAAATGGCGCGCAGTCGGTATTTATACCAGCGGTTATATTACATGCCAGAATGTTCTCGAAAGTACTGGTCTAGGGGGAAGATCCTCAAAATACGGAAAGTTAATTATAGGTTGCCTGTTCGAGTAGAGCAAAGCCATTGTATTTTTCATATTTTACATATATATATGTGTATATACATATAGAATAATATATAATATTCACAATATTCATAATTTTAATAAGTATATATTGTGATATAGGTTCTCATTTCAATTATAAATGTAATACAGAAAAAACTATATATGTAGTAAATGTATGTTATTTAGTTAGGAAACTTTTTATTTATTCCCATAATTTTCACTTTGAGAGAATGATTAGTTTGAGAATTTTCTCGAGTTGGTTGCAGAATAGTAAACACTCCGGCTGAAATTAAAAGACCCCATTAGAAATACTCAAAAGCTATTTGCAATGTTGATATTGATGCCATGCATGTGCTCTCTGTATGTATAAGTATATATATACATATGTGTGTGTAACGTGGAAACATTTCGAATTTTGAGAACAGATAAACTTAGGGTTGAGAACACCAAATTTAGAATAGTTAATTTTGATTAACCCAATCGTTTCTTAGAGCAGCCAACGTATTTTATTATATCTTACTTATTTCATGTCTTTTCTCATAGGATAAACTTTCTCTTGCTTTGCTATTAAAGTAATTCTTTTTCTTCCGCGATGTTCAACCTTTCTTTTGAAGCAAGGAAACATGTAACACATAACAAAATATGATGGATGCTCTAAGAAATGTTTGGGGATCTCATAATTAACTATTCTTTTTTTCATGTTCTCCCTCCTAAGTTCATCTGTTCTCCTAAATTCGAGATCTTTCCATGTTACATAACAGCTTAAAATTAACCAATAGCAGCTTAGCTATACTTTGCGCACATATTTGGTATGATTACTTTTCGTAAGCAATTATGGCATTCATTCCTTTTTCTGACTTCTGTCATGTAACAACTCTAAGCCGTTTGTGCTTTTTCTGTCTAAGATGCTTGCGTCGTACACTTAAACGAAGTGACTATAACAACTATCGTACTTAACTATGATTGGATAAAAAAATGTCTACCAAAATGATTTGATATTTGTGAAAATAAACACTGTGATACTCTTCCAGCTCAGTTGTGTTAAATGCGTCATCATGTCTTTCCACTGAGCCCTGTCTACAGCTACATGATAAAAGTACCAAATTCCTCCTGCGCAATTAAAATACTCTCTCTCTCTCTCTCTCTATATATATATATATAATTGAGCTAATTAACTGAAATTGATTGAAATCTAAATTCAAGTTTTTTTTAAAAAATTCGGGATTCAGTTTCAATGTTTCTGGATTACTTCATTCAGATACAATTTTACTAAATTTATATTAGGAAATAATACACTCTTAGTAAATAATTTATATATATATAGTATGTTACTACATACATCTATATAGCAAAAATACAAATAAACAGGTTTTATAGATCTTGCATTAATCTATTTGCCTTTATACAACGGCATGATCTAAGCAGCTGTGCATGCAGTTAACCAAAGTGTAAGCACCAATTCAATATGGGGGAAAAAGAGACACCAGAATACTGAAGCGTCCTCAGCTATCGCCTGGCAAATTAAATTTACTAATTGAACCGACATGGAACGTTCTTCTACCTGGTTTGGCAAACAAACGAACAATGACAAAGCCCCAGCCTGTTCATTTTGTCTCTTCTTCCTTTATTAGCACTCGTGGTATATGAACTTAGTCCACATCTCCCTGTCTTTAAAACTTTTATGTATTATACTTGCGACAAATATATAATTGCAATTTTTTTGTGTAAAACTGCTTTTGTGGCCCGTCTTGATTTCCAATCGAGGCTTAAATTTTGGTGTTGTTTCTGCAAATATGAACAGTTAACTATTCTGCCATAGTTTCTGAACCTAGCGAACTTCCACTGAACAATCACGGCGTTTCGTAATCTGTTTGATATGTGAAACTCTTTTTAACGTTCACCATTATCGTGGAGCCCTTGGTTTGCTTCACTAATACGATTTTAATGCAACAGTCTCTAAACTGATTATTTGCAAGAAAAATGACAATTATTTCAAATAATATTTATTTATTTCAAACCGTATTTTCAAAATTAATCCAAAAGTTCTTAAAATAACATATCGAAATAGGGTTTTAAAATTTAAATATTAATGGGATGAGTGGTATTATTTTTTTATCGATGGTACGCTTAAATTAGGATTTATGGATGATAGTTGAATTTTCATATAAAATTCGCATCAAATCTATTGCGGTATTTTTTGCGACACATACAGCCAAAAATCCCGTTTCATGTTGTAGGGTTTTTCACTTTTATTCTGTCAAATTGAGTGTCGAGGAATATAGTGAACTGCTAAGCGAATAATCGCTCAATTCCGCGAGAAGAAACTTAAAAAGGTTTAATTGTCCTTTATTCACTCCAAATAAGATTATCAGTCGGCCTCTTTCTTTGGGCTTACAGAACGCCTCCACTTGGGCTTAAAGTGTAAGAACTAACTAACGACTAACTAAAGAGATAAAGAGAGAGAGACAACGACTAACTAATGAGATTAGCCGAAGATAACACTATTCTGAATTAGTTTGCCCGTAATCCTAAATTAGACAGCAAACTACCAAAAGGCACGTATTGCGGCCGAGGGTAACAACAGCTTAGAAAGACGTATCCGAAAGGCAAACGCGCTATTCAGGAATACTAACTCTCTCTGTCGAAGGCAGAAGCGGAACTTGACTTAAATACCATTCTCCTTCTCATTTGCATTTAACGCGATTCTAAAGACACATTCTAGTAGAAAGTTGTAAGCTAGATGAAATAGGAAAGTTCCATTAAATTAAAATAACTGTTATAAAATTAAAATATACCTTACAATTTAATCGCAAACGTAAACGTGTCAACATGGACGTTTTGATATGTTAGGACATTCATGTTTTAAACTGCAAAAGCATTCCACCAAAAATTATTTTAATCATTCTTTCATCGATGAACCAGATGTCATTTAATGAAAAGTTTCGCATTCTTTTTCGGACATAGTCGAAAGTTGAGCGTTGACAATAAATGGATTTTTAACCCACAATTCATTTTGAATTTCCTCTGCTGTTCATTCGGAAAATACTGATTAAAAGCTTCATTCAAAGCTTTCAGACGCTGAATGATGTCTGAAATTAGTGTTTCCTCTATTTCATCTCCTTCCTCTTCTAAAAAGCCTTTTATTGTTGAGAAGCAATTAAAGACGTCAGAGCGTACACAAATTGTTTAAAATTGTATCTTTTTCTTGAAAGCAAGAATTTTTTTTCTGAGATCTAGTTGTTTGCTCTAAAGTGAACCCTTTAAATTTTAATGATATGTCCACTGATGTCAGTAAAAATGTCACTTTGTAATAATGTCGCTTTTTATGTAATAATCGGCTTTTCAATTGGAAATTGTGTTTTAAAAAAGCAAGCAGTTAGTTCCGTAGCTCAAACATACGAGTTAGTTCTTTTCTCAAGATAACTATCTGACTTCAAAATGTAAATTAAGAGATGTATGTGAACTTCCCTTGTCCTCATATGTTATTTTGAATAAACAATTATTTAGTGGGTCAGATTTTGGTAAAATTAATGACTTTGACGATCTTACTAAAAGCAGTCCTATAACTGGGCGGTAATATTTTTGCAGGAAGTACCTGTCTATGCTTCATGCAATGTTTACTAGAACAGATATTCGCGATATTATAATAAACTATACAGCCCCACTTATTATGCCACTCATGGCCCTTTGCTCCAACTGTACATCTCTCAGTGCAATTCTCGCATGATATCTGCACATACAATCATCGAAAAATAAATGCTTGTGTGCCATCCTGGTAGGATTTTCTTATAATTACGGCCTCGCGATGTTATGTTTCTTACTTCTAATCTTACGGAAGACTGTGTGTCATGTGATATTATAATAACAAAGATTGTTTAAAAATAAGCAAAACACTAAGATAAAAGTACTTTCAATCAATTCATATTTTATATAACACACAGTGGCAAGAGACTTATAAAACGGACTAATCTCAGTACCCTTTTACATAGAGATATAGGAGATTTTCCTGCATTTTGGAAACTTAGGATTCCCCTGTAGACTTTTATTACTGCTAAACGTAGTATATATCTACGTACATATACATAAACCTGGTATTTTTTACTTCGAACTACAAATGACGCAACTTAGAAACTCAGAAGTTTTCAATGTCTCCCATAAATTGCCCTTTTCTTTTTTCGCCTTGGTTCAATCTCTATTGCAAAATCAGGCAATTCGTGTGCCTTTTGTAACAATTCATTCGAAGCTCTTTCTTCTTCATGATCACTGCTCTTACTGTCGGCTGGTGTGAAAAGATAATCCTATTTTTCATTCGCAATTTCTTTATTAATTCGTTGACTTCTCCTTCTTCCATATCTGAAAGGCCTTCGACGCCGATAACTCTTGCAGTTCGTACAACTTCTTTGGCTTCAACTTCAATCAATAGAAATCCTTTATAATTGCTGATAATTTAAGTTTCTGAACGCAGTCATGAATGAACGCTCAAACACCTAGGAATAAAATTCTAGCGCTTGTGTGCTTCACGTAACAATTAGTGAAACTCAAATTTTGAAATCGGCAAATTAAGTGAACACTAGTAAGAAACCGCGTATAATCGGCATCAAGTTCTGCAAGTCTGCCCTGGACAAGAGTTTATTGTACGTGGGAACTAAGGTTAATTCTTAATAATTGAATATTACGAAAAAAATCAGGTAAGTTTCGTAAAACCCTTAAGTGATCTCCATGGAATCCCAGGCTCAGTTTAAAAACACTTAAAATATGATTCACTGTAAAAGTTGCTTCTTTGCATGATAAGTACTTATGTAAGAAAGCAAACTAACAGTAAACGTTTCCGAAAGAAGAATGCTGTAGTGCCCTTTGATAGCGTTCTAAGATTAATCCCGACTTGTAATCCCGTATAATAAAGACTGCTATGTTAAACATGACATTAATGAGAATGCATATAAATCCGCTCTACTGTAACTGATATAGCACAATTAACGCAACATTACCAATATTAAGTAAAACTAAGGTGTAGCGTAATGTATCTATATTGCACACCGTATATACAGAAAGTAATGAGAAGTGTAATAAATATTATATTGTTATATTCTTTATAGCTATTTATTTTATTGTTATATTATATAGTTACATTTATTCTTATTTATTATGTTGTTATATTATATAGTTATATTTATTGTTAATTATTATATTGTTATATTATATAGTTTTATCTTTATTTTTACATACAGATGTTGCATGCTATATTAGGAACACGATTTCGATCATGACGGATATTAAAAATGCTTTCTTCCAAGTCTTATATGCAAACAAATACAGAAAGGCTCTTTGCCTAAAAATAGTTATGATCCCTTGACATCCTATCTGCAAAACTCTGATTAAGAAGAACATACGTCTGAGGCATAAGTCTAACCGAGGATATGCAAGGAGCATTTCTCAACCCTCACGTAACTACACAAATGCAAACCTTGTACACAAGGTACTCATGTAAGCTTAGGCGGTGGAAAGATAGTAGTACATGGTGAGTTTGAATAGCTGTATTTCACTATTTAACTACTTGCTCTTACTTAGTACGTATTTCTTCTCACTGTAAAACTGCATTAAGAAGATAAGAAATTATTGGATTTCTTCTTGCTTTTTCTCATACTGAGAGCGCTTCACTCCTCCGCGTAGCACTGAGGGATGCATACTTTGAATCCCATGGACGACACAGGGAATATTTGACGTTCTCTGCACCGAAAAAACTAACGACTTGTACAAATGTACCCGAAGTGATTACCAAAAACTCGGTACAATCTATATGAAGACTCATATGAACCGATAAGACGTCGAAGGGATCTATTGCCTCTCCCCAGTCTTCTGCTATGTCTCTCACTGTGTAAGGTAATATAAACGGAATTATGCATGCCCATTTGCGTGCCTTTGTGGAGAAGTGGTTACTAGATAAAAAATGAAACAACTAGAAACTAAGATCCTTTGTTCAGATTTTGGTGAGAGAATAACTTATGTTTCAAGTTTCCTACTGCAAAAACCTAAGGGCCTCTAAATCACATCAGGAGATACCAGGATACGAATTATTTAGTACTAGAATAACAAAGAACTTTAAGCTCTGAAAATACTAAAAAAATTCCAAACTTTGAAAATTTCCTCTAATTTTTGAGTCCGAATGTATTATTAAGTAGAGAAAATAAATTAAGGTATAAATAAATCTCTTTCTGAGAGACAAATAGTGACATGAATGTTATTATGCATGGAAAAATGGGAATTAAAAATCTATACGTATGATCTAATTTAGATTCCAAGTTTAAATTTCAGAGAAGAAAAGAGTTAGCACGTTGAGTTCTCATACCAATCCCTATATAAAAGACGAGAAATCTATAAAAAATTCAAAATTTAATTTTGGAATGATAACGAAGAAGTGCTTAATCGTAAATAGGGACGGGCATGAGAGCTAAAAAATCAAAAGTGAACTCAAATTTTCTTTTTGTAATTACAGAACTATTTGAATATTATTTTAATACTTCATGTAACATCAAACTTCAATACTTTAATGTATTTTAAAATTTATATACTTGGTAGGAAACTACTACTAGAAATACGTTCAGTACTTTCTCTGGTCGGATGTAATGGCGAGAATGAGAGGTGAAGTAGAATGATTTTAAAGTGCATGCTTAAATATAATTATATATTGCCAATATATGCGAGTTCTACTGATGTGAATGATTTGCACAGTGAAAAAAATATCACTAAATGTTAGAAGATATGCATATATGAATCTAATAGGGATTAAGTTTTAGGAATTGTGTTTGTAACTATGTGTAACTTGTGGCAAATCCTTGAAAAGATGTGTAAGCAACTTATTGCTATGTCTAAGATGAAAGGCCCTTTTATTCAAAGTAATTTAAAAGACAGCACTTCTTCTGCTTACAAACCAGCCGTAACTCAAAAGATATGAAATTAAAATTTAATACTATGTTAAACCTTAAGTTAGCATAATGGCTACACAGGAATAAATAAAGTGAAAGTTGGCTTAAGCTTATACCGGCGTGACAAGAACTATTGGCAACGCCAAAAACAAACTGCTATATTAGAATTGCCCCTCGCAATGTGGACGTTAGCGGGCAGAATATGCCCTGATTAAACAAATAAAATTCACCTCTTTATACATCACTTAAATACGCGTGAACTAAAATTAGCATTCTGGCAGGAAAATGGAAAGGGATATCAAAGTAAAGCTATTTAATATAAAACACTTGGTTAGATAAAAATAAATAAACCCTTACATTCTTTTATTCATTCTAATTATGTGGAGTAATTATTTCAATTATTATTCATATGTGGAGACTTCAATGCCCACAACATATCTTGGGGATACCCCTCTAATGACTCCAAGGGCATCGATTTAGAAGATTACATCTCGAGCAAAAACCTCTGCTTCCTGAATCAAGCCAACTCGCCTCCCACTTTCGACAGTGGCTACGGTATAGGCTGGCCGGATTTAACTCTTTCCACCCCGGCGGCCACCAATCTCATACACAACTGGACAGTACAAGATGATATCAGTGCGTCCGACCACAAGTATATTACCTTTACCATCAACATCTCTATGGAAATTTCCATCATCAGGCGTTATAAATTGCAAAAAAATAAAATAGCTCCACTAAAAATTAAGCTACATTTGCTACTGGCCTCAAAACTTAATGAGCTTCATGATTGTACCCACAATAATGCTTTGGATACATACACAGATCACCTGCTACGAGACATCCAAACTACTTGCGAGGAGATTCTCCCGACTAGGAGCACAAAACGCATTACGACGCTTAATTGGTGGACGAAGGAGTTACGTACTATGCGACAACGCTGCCGCGCACTTCGCCGGAAAATACGTAGCAGCCCACCAGAGGAGAAAGAAACAAGACTGCTGCAATTCCAACAAGCAAGAACAATATACAAGAGGAATATTCTGTCTGCTAAATGCAGAAGCTGGCAGAAATACTGTACAACCAGCTCTGAACCCTACGGAACTCTGCACAAGATAGCGACAAGCAAAGTCTTCACCCCCTCTCAAATTTACTTTCAGCTCAGCTCCTCTGCCACAGAAAATTCTACATTCTCTACCTTCAGCACTATCATAGATGCTATCTTTCCTACAGACGATGCTTCCAGCGACACAGATTCCCAATCTCGAATTCGGAACGACTCTGCAATTCCAGCAATATCAGACGACGTGCCCTTCACTGATAAGGAATTAAGGACCACCTTCCATTGTCTTCCTAAGAAACGAGCTCCAGGACCAGACGGTCTTGACTACAGTATTATCAAGATAGCATTTCTCTCTCACTCAGCTTTCTTTTTGACTTACTTTAACAAACTTCTAGCGTTTCATCACTTTCCAAAAGCTTTTAAATCCGGACAAGTTGTCTTTTTTGCTAAGAAAAATAAAGATCCAACAGTCCCCTCCTCTCTACGGCCCATCTGTTTACTTTCTGCGCTAGGGAAGACTTACGAGAGGCTACTCGTCAGTAGATTAAAACACCACATAGAAAACACTAATTGCTTAAGTCCATGCCAATTTGGATTCAGAGCAGGGAAATCCACTATCCATGCACTAGCAGAACTGCAAGCGGCAATTCAAAACAACAGAGAGCGGAAACAGCACTCAGCTCTCATCTCCCTAGATCTTAAGGGAGCCTTCGACTCTCTATGGTGGCCTGCTATCAAGCAGGCTCTAAGGGATGCTCACTGTCCTGCTAATCTATATAAGACCTTCTGCAATTATCTTGCAGACAGAGAACTTCTCATATCTACCAATAATGGCATCATACGACAACCACAAGTCAGAGGCTGCCCTCAAGGTTCATGTGCAGGCCCAGTACTCTGGAACCTCACATTTAACCACGTGATCAGGCATCCCTGGCCGTCATATGCAAAACTAGTTGCTTATGCAGATGACGCCACCTTTGTCATTAGTGGGAATACTCGCAACGAAATTGAGCAACGTGGCACGGAAGTATGCTCCATCTTCGCAAATCTATGCCACAGTATTAAATTAACCATCTCCGAGGCCAAATGCACAGCGCTGCTCATTCCTAAAAAGGGGAAGAATCCAGTCAGGAAGCCATGTATTCCTATCAATGGGAAAAACATAAAATTTCGCAATGAAATGAAACTACTAGGCCTTGTATGGGATAAAGGACTTACCTGGCTACCTCATATAGCATATCTTAAAACAAAAACTCAAGCCATTGCAAACAAAATACGTCAACTGCAGGGTGCTACTTGGGGAAGGAACCCTCACTTCCAGAAATTACTGTACAAAACAGTAATTGAAAAAATGGTTACCTACGCCGCCGCCATCTGGGCATCACCAATGGGAGGACGCAAAGTTAAACAGCTACTCTCAGTACAACGGCCATTTGCCCTCACCATAACCAGAGCCTTCCGAACAACTTCCACAGATGCGCTAAACGTTTTGGCCGGCCTGCTTCCACTCCACATCTACGTTGAGCATGAGGCAGTGCTATCAAAGTTACTCCATCTGCAACAGGAAATTACCTACCATGGCTCCCCATTCGCACCTACAGAGTTTGAGCTACGATGTACTGTATCCCACACCCATCCCTCAGACAGAGGAAAAGGCATTAAAGTCATACTGACACAGCACAGCGGTTCAAAGCTGACCTCAGCCATCTTCACAGATGGCTCAAAATCTGATGCAGGTGTAGGAAGTGCTTTAGTCCATCTCACTAACTCTGAACAGATATATCACTGGAAGGGACACTCGCGGAACATAACAGCCTCTTCCAGGCAGAGGCCATAGCATTGGAGCAAGCAGTCCGCTATGCCATTACACAGAATCTTCGAAATATACAAATAATCTCAGACAGCCAATCTGTGCTACAAGCAATCCGTAATCATTCACATTTTTCACAACCAGTAAGGTCCATACAACAATTACTTCGCAACAGCACGCATCTGAATATCACGCTCCATTGGACCAAGGCACATGCAGGATATGCCGGGAATGAGCTCGCTGATTCTCTAGCCAAAGAAGCGGCTTCTAATATAGAGGCTACCCAATGCTACTTTCCGGCACCAAGATCCTACCTTAAGCGCCGTATTCTGAACATTTCTCTACAAAAATGGCAAATGGAATGGGACAACAGCGACAAAGGGCGTCGCACGTACGATTTTCTCCCAAAAGTCTGCATAAATAGACTTTGCTCTGCTGCTCAGCTTACTAGATATATCAGTGGACATGGCCCATTCCCTGAGTATTTCTTCACCCGAGCCATCACGGACTCGAGCCTTTGCATTTGCGGAGCACAAGGAAACCCTGACCACTATGTCACCGAATGTCCACTAACCGAAAGATTCCATATCAGAATGCCCTCCACCAATATCAACCCATTCAGACGGTTTATACTGAGAACTCCAGCCCTACGACAGAGGATCTACAACATCATAAACCTGCTAATGTTAGCAGGACTGGATATTGTGGCCACGAACTAAGTAAGATCTATGTCAATTTTCTTCCTGAAACGGGCTTTACTCCTGAAACTTGCTTTTCATGTTTTACTCCACCAGCAACAGTGACAACGCGTGCCACTAATACCAGAATTGCAGCAGTAAAAAATAATTAATTAATTAAGTAATAGAGCAGTGAGATAAATAATATTCAAGCTTACATGAATTTATGTATTCAATGTAACTACGATACATACGTACTTTATGTATCCAAGAATTATTGTATATTACTCAACAACATTACTCAAGTACCCATAAATAATGTATATAGTAAATGCAATCAACTAATCAAATGTTTTTATTGTAATCAAGTATTCAAGCATATAACTAGTATTTAAATGCATAAACGGTATTCATAACATAATTATGTATCTATTATGTTTTTATTGCAATCAAGTATTCAGGTATATAACTAGCATTTAAATGTATAAACGGTATTTATAACATAATTATGTATCTACTATAAAAACGCACGTATATACTCAAATAACGCAACCCCAAATAATGAATTTAATTAGGTCTAATGTTTGTCTTACGGTATCAAAGTTTTCAAATAAATATCTATTGAATTCATGAAATCTGTTAGGTATCCAATGTATTAATGTATTTTATTGATGGATCATATTTCATGCACTTAAGAAGTATTACTATTGTAATTATTATTATCGTTATCAAGCTGTCAAGTGCATATCTAATGTATTACTATTGTTATCAAGCTGTCAAGTACATATCTAATGTATTCATGTAACTTTACCAGGTATCCAATGTATTAATGTATTTTATTGATGGATCATATTTCATGCACTTAAGAATATTATTACTATTGTTATTGTTATTAGTATCAGTATGATTATTATTAATATTAATATTAGCATTTGACATTTTATTATTATTTGTCTTATATATATGTATTATTCTGTATGTATATGTATTATTATTATTAGTATATGTCGATGTATCTAAGAATTATGTCAACGTGCGCCCAAGAGTTTCACCAACGCATTCTACAGCTAATATATTTTAACAGCTTATATATTATATTCACGCAGCTAATGTATTCATGAAACATCATTCAAGTCCGTGTTCGTTCATGCAACTTCACAGAGAAGCAAATGCATTCCCGAGGCAAGTCTCCTGGGACTCGATAGCTGCCGGTTTAAGATAATGGAGGGCGTGGGACATATACCTGCTTACCTTTGTTAGACACCAGGTGTCCCCGTCCTCCGTCACCTATCACCTATTCATTCTAATTGTTTAACTAAGTTATAAAGTAAAATATTATAAATTTTGCAGGAAAGAAATTTTATTTTGCTTATTATTCGTATTATACATAACATAAAAAATTTCATTTGAGGATATTTAAAAAATGAATTCTTTTGAGTGAACTCTGTATTCATTTTATCAGACACCTGGAGCAAAGAAAATTATTTGTGTAAATCCATTAATAAACATCTCAGTTCAAAATGTCAATTAACTCCTAAATTCTTTATTTCATGCATTTTAACAAGTATTGCTTAAGTAAAGTGAATATGTTATCTGCATAAACATGGGAATAGAAATTGTATATATTGTGTGAAATGTGCACTTTATGTAAATGTTTGTTCTTTTAAAAAATAGTGTAAAACTTTGTTTGTTTTAAATTGTTGTTATTTGACGGGTATTTGCATTCTCTTTATGTTCTCGCAGTACCGAAAGCGTGCCATAATTAATTTGCATTTAACTACTATTGGGATACTAGCTATCTGCAGATGAGATAAATGTTGACATGAATATAATAAGTGTTTATTTGCGGCAATAGAAACATGTCAGAGCGCAGAGATGTAGCAATTTGTTGAATGATTTTACGGATTCCAAGCCCTTAAAACACCTATCAGTAAGCTTATCTGCTAAGCTGTTTTTCGTGCACCTGTTTCCCATGACACTGCTAAGATAACGTGGTCAGGGTTACTACCTGAGTGTCTGGAATACACAAATTGTGTACATTAACTTTTTCCATGGCCATTTCTACAGTTACATATTACCTTACCTTCACCTCTGTTATCACATTTCATGCATTTTTATAGAGAGATATTCAAAACTAATATTTTCATAAAGTAGAAAGAAGTATAATTAACAAATGCTATGAAACACTGGCGTAAATGAAGAAATGAACATTTAAATTATGCTTTGCAAGCCTTCCAAAAATCTGGCTAAATAATCCTGCCTTTCACAAATAATAACCATTTTGAAGAGATCACAATCAACACTCGTTCGCCCATACTTTCGCTCGTTTATATGTGAAAGTATGAAACATTTTACAATTAATCCATCGAAACATTATGAAGATTATGTACACAAGAGGTTTTGTGTACAGAAATGTATAAAAATTGTATTTTGCATTAAATGGTTATACTTTGCATTAACCTCAGACAGGTGATATGTTTTACAAAATTATCTACATTATTTTCAAAAATGTTCCGATTGGAAAAGCATTTTATTCTTAATAGTTATGGAAATGAAGTTTGTAACATACTAACATCATCTTTATAACGCCGCGCAGTAACAGCAGACACATATTATATGTTATAAATTTTGCAGGAAAGAAATTTTATATAAAAAATTTCATTTGAGGATATTTAAAAAATGAATTCTTTTGAGTGAACTCTGTATTCATTTTATCAGACACCTGGAGCAAAATTTGTTTACTGTCGCATTAAAAATTATTTGTGTAAATCCATTAATAAACATCTCAGTTCAAAATGCCAATATTAATATAATGGTATTTTATCTCATTATGAATCTTATTTTCATCTGTTCTTGTTCACCTAATTTTTTATTTTAATACCTACAGTAAATTGTCACACCTATTCAAAGGCGACTAAAACTTTATTTCACAGAAATGATAATTTATAGTTTATAATTGTAATTTCAATAATTTGTTTGCAGTTTAAAACAAATTAATTATCTAAAACTATAGTTTCTTTTAACTCATTATTAAATACATACCTACATACATACATACACATACACATACATATATACATAACTAAAAATCTGATCTGTACACCCCATCACTTCCTCGTACGGAATATTAAGTTATACACATTTTTTCCTTCATTTCATTTAAACATATTGAATTAAATTAAATCTACTTCGTCGATAAGGCATAAACCACAATAGAATAAACGCACTCTTTAAAATTCACTATATTTATTTACCATAGTGACACTCTGGAGCTAGGCTGACTTAGCATTACAGCTCATTCATTTTATAATTCAGAACGCAGAAAAATTATGTATATCATCTGAAGAATCATCTAATCGCTGCACATGTTGTGTTCAAATATTAGTATAAAAGAAATTAAACAAATAAAAAAGAAACAGCTTTTCACAGACGATTCAGCACTGCTTTCCTCCTGCACATGAGGTACTCGTAAACATTCTCCTCTGTCCGAGACATTTGCTGCTAATATGAAACACTTATTTCCTTGAATTTCATTACAGATATATTTTTCATTCAATTAATTCAGCATTCACTCCACGGCATAAAAACTCAAAATATCTTCATTAAAATTGAAAGATATAGAAAAACATAAAGAAAACAAATACAGTTAAAACAATTAAAAAACAGTTTTTACTTTAGAGTTTCTGAGCAAAAACAAGCAATTAGGCCAGCAGGCAAAAAGACAAATTCTTTTGATGCACAAAACTAAAAGCTTCCTTTCGATTCCTCGCGGCAAAAAGACACTGAAGATGCAGAAAGATTTAATTCACTATTCTGCTAAGTTTCAAATGTGAACAAATACGGCTGCTATGGTAAAAAAAATTAGGCTTAGTCGCACCTAAACAACTTTTAAATTGCTGATAATTCTACAACTATTGCATGCAAATTAGCTAAAGGCATAAAAGCCTTGACCGGGAGATAAGAACAACATAATTCAATCATTTTTAAAGCAAAAAATACACAATTTATCAATATATAAGAATAAAAAAACTGAGCTCACGGAGATGATATATATATATATGTGTGTATATCCCATGTATATGTACTTTTGGTGAGGCCGATTGCAACCAGAAAGGGAGGTGCACAACTATATGTTATAGCAACCTGAAATACAAAATTTCAACTTTGTAAGCCTACTCATATTTGAGTTATACGAGATGCATACATACGTACGTACGCACATACGTACAGACGCCACGAAAAAAATCTCTTCTGAATCCATTTTAAATCAGTTTTATTATTCGTTTGGGGAAAAAGAGTCCTTTATTCTGTTCTTACGTACAGATGTCACGAAAATATATCGTTGAATTCCATTCAATAGCCGTCAAAATGGATATTTTCTCTGAAATATGATAATCGGAATTTTTCGTGATTACAATACTTCCTTTATTTCATACAAGGAAGTAACAATTTACTTAGAAATAGATTATACTGTCCTCGAACATGAAAAACTTATTGCGTAAAATTAATAATTTTGCAATCTAAGCGCGCAAGTGCTAGAATTTATTATTTCTGTCCTAACTATTTAAAATTGTTTATGTATGTATGTATATTTCTTAACCTCAATTTCTCAATTTTTATTTCATAGATAATAATATCATCGGTATAATACCGTGGTTATATATATCGATACATCCTTATTATATCAGATGCTATCCTGATAAAATTCAGGCTGTTTTACATTAGAGAATTTATGTTCATGGGTAATATGCCAATGAAATGATGTATTACATTGTGTAATTTAGCGGGTAAAATTATTTAGAAAAAGTAATTAAAGAAAATATCCGGGCATTAGTATTTTGTTTTAATATTATAATTGATTCCTTTTTTTCCCAGTTTTCTTTCACAGGGATTTTATATATCCTTGTCTTGAAGCTCAATTAAGAACTAGTTAATCGCCCGCTGGAAGAAAAAATGCTATTTTAATTTTGATGCATTAAACGTTTCTACGTTTGAAATATCATTTTAATACTTTTTGGAATCTAGATTAAGGTACAAAGGCATTTCAGTTTAATAGTTATGGCTTCCTTTTTTCAGGGGCCGAGTTGACGGCAGTCTTCTACAAATTTACGTTTGTTTCTGTGATTGCTTTTGAGATAACATTAGAAGCATTTTCTCTTCATAGAGATTTTTGCAACAAGAACTTCGGAAGGCATGTACCGTTAAAAACATGCAAGATCTTTGTTGAAATTAAAATTAAAATCTAAAAATAAAAATTAAACTATAATTTAATCCAAGATAATCTTTATGCAGATTATTTTATTTTAAATCATTGTAAATATAACGACATTTAAAAAAAATAAAGATTTTACTTGCTAAGGCCACAAAATGTACCTGAAAAATATTTCAGTGGTATTTTATTCAGAAAATAAAGCTTTCAAAAGATTCGAAATTAGCAGTTCTTATAGAACCAACTTTATTTATAAAAAATTTCCTATATATAACTGAACATCCCTGTATATAGCCTACGTAGCTGATATTTCTGTACAGCTGATAACAGAACTCCCTAATTGTTATCAACATTTCTTAAATTTTAAACCACATTCCCAGAATTTCTTAGATTTTAAAAACTAAAATGACCTAACAGAGCTTCAATTAACTGAAACAAAAAATATATTTTCCTCTACACCTTTCAAATATTTCTGAAAATTAAAACCTATGACTGAAATCCATAACATGATAAATCCATACAGGATTAGAGGGAATTACGCTGTTTAGCTTGACGCAGAAAATATGAAAAGAAAGCCTATACTCTGAATATATGTTGTGGTCAAGACCTTTTGAACAACAGTTTGAAATACACACACACAGGTACAGATAAAAGTGTTGGGAGCACCAAACTTCATTAAAGATCGAACAGATATAGCTCTCAATCACTAACCGACTATAAGAACAAAGGTGATGATAGTTCTTTAGGGAGAAGTTTAGAGTTTTATTATTAAGAGAGGAGGACTAAAAAGGGAGAAAGCTTATTAGAAGAAAAAGAAGGAAACTATAAGAAGGGCCATTAGAAGGATTACTGTGTAATGGGTGAATCAATTATTAGCCCACCGATGAGACCAGATCTCGAACACTTTGTGCCTTTGGGAAAGGAAGGAAACCTAATAAAACAAGTTTTACATAAAGTTAGCAAAGAATATATGTTATGACAAATTTGGAATAATACTTAACATATAGAAAGTATAGAATAATATATAATATATTCATATAATTAAATTAGAATTTAGAATAAAATGTTAAAATATAGGATAATATATAATCATATCGTATAATAAAGTTAATAATATCATATCGTATAATAAAGTTAATAAAATAGAAGTATAAAATGCGGAAGAGCATAATAATGTAAAACGTAGAAGAGAATAATATTGTATTTTAGAGTTCATGATCACAAATAGTTTTCAGTATTCATTAGGCAGAGTTCACGAGTCATTAAAGTGTTCATGATTATAGAGTTCATATAAAAAATTCATGGTTTAAGTTCATATATTTAAATGGCTCGTACAATATTCATAATTCATTTTTATCATGACACAGCAGTCAATGTCATGACTCACTTTTCATCTTTTCAGTTCTAATTTGTTGTCATGACTCAGTTTTTATAATGCATTTTGTTTATTAGGGATTTTGTAAGTCTTTTGTTGTTACCATCAGTACAGGTAAGTATTTGTTACAAAGATCGCTAATTGTTCTTAAAGAGTCTGAAATATAGAAAATTAAATATTTTGTTATATTTTGTTTTTTGTAGATGGGGTTACTCTGCATAGATCTAATCCAGTTGTGTTAAGTTTTTGGTAGACTCGTTTCATATTAGAATGAAGATGTTGAAGTTTGATGATCATTCTTTTACACACACACACAGATGTACACACAAAAATAACACCCAATACTCTCATCAAATTAATGCATAATCACGTCACAAAAATTCTAGAATTTAATCGAATACCGCCAATACATTCTAGAATTTAATCGAATACCGCCAATACATTCTAGAATTTAATCGAATACCCCATTAAATTAATGCATAAGCATGTCACAAAAAATTCTAGAATTTAGTCGAATACCGCCATTAAAATAAATCCACACAAACGTCACGAAAATGTCTACAATTTAAAACGAATACATTAATCCTGTCTTGTGTATTTAAAAAATATTAACTTAATATAACAATTCGTAGGATTTGTAGGGTGTTATTATTTATGAAAAAACGTTTAAATTTGATTCCTGAAGTTTCTAAAGAATATTTGAAGCTTCTTAATATAATTGTAAAATCAATGATGAAATTTTATGGAATGATATATATAAATAAAATATATTACTATACCTGAAAACGAAACTAATTAATCACTTAAATAAAGAAGTTAAGTAAATTTTTGTTTAGAGATTAAGAATATCAGCTTTTATAATAAATTCTTTTCGAATAAAATAATGGCATAAAACATTTCAGGAAAAATTTAATAAAGTAGTAACTTAATAAAGTTTTTAATTAAGTAGTAACTTTATGCCATTCATCCGGTGTTAGCATTCTAAACTGTCGCACTATGTAACAGAATTAGGAAGTATTATGTCTTTTTCATGCGCCAGTATTGGTAAATCAGTTTGATTTTACGTAATTTTACTCAATATTTGTAAATCTCCCCCTCTTTTTTTAATTAGCATTGTTTACTTCCGTATCTAGTACTTGTTCCTTATTCTGCGCTAGTTCAGCGAAAGCATCTGGTTTTGGGTTACAACATTCTCAAGTTGAATTGACTTTCTTCGAATTCATAGTGGGATAGGCAAATTAATATAATATTGCTAAATACTATAAAAAAAGAAGAAGCAAACTGTAGCTTTAGATACATTTATTGAGCAATGTGAAAATAACGATTAAAATTAAAACCCATTATGGATTTACAATGAAATATGAATAGCTAAGAATTTTTCCCAATTTTTTCTCAAATGCGTGCTAGAAATTTGCAAGCTTAATGCCTATTAATTTCCTAATCCCAAAATGGAAACCCTTTGCATGGCACAGTAATGTGTGTCTGTTCGACAATGTGTAGGATTCTTAAAAATATGAATCCAAATTAAGGATTGATATTCTTAAACATTTCTGTTTCTGCAGACCATTGCCCTCTCTGGATCGCTTAGCACTGTCTCCTTCATCATACGTATTGAAGTTTTTCTGCTTTCACCTTTTCAAACCAACGTAACTAAATCAGAGATTTCCACACATGCATCAAAATCTTTCCTGACGCTTATCTAGGCGAAATAAGCGAAAAATATAGGTACAGTGTCACATATAAATATCCGAATAAATAACATTACTTGTTTTTTGTCCAACTTACTGCCAAAATCATTCCCTGAAAATATTGTTCTTTGCTTAAATATGATATTATATATGACCGTAAAATTAACGATATAAAAGTATAGCTCCAGCTTTTCACTACTTTGATTTATAAATTTGTTTTACGTGATGTAGCAGCAGGCTAAAGCTTTTTCATCAGCACGTAATGATACATAGGTATTTTTGTGGTGATATCGAAAAATATTTAGCATCAGCTATCAGTATTACTTTATAATAATAGCTATTTGGATATTTTAGAGGATTCTGTACGGTTTTCAAATAATAGCGTTTTCTTTTCACTATCTTAAATATTGTCATGATATGTACAACTGACATTCTTAAAGTGTTTTCTTCGTAACAAAATCTGTTCAGTAGCATTGTAGAGGCATTAGGATTTTGGATGCTGACAGTCATGAAAATTGAGCAATACCCTCGCTGGGACTCGAAATTTGGACCTCTCGAATACGCGCCAAGTGTCCTGACCGTTACACCACGAACGCATGCTAAGAAGGTGGTAGTAATACCTTATAACGTCAGCAAAATTAAATTTTGAACAATGATAACATTCTTTTATTTACTCTATTTTTCTATACCAATTTCTGAAACAACAGTTTAAGCTAATTCCTGTTTATTATCTTAGTGATTGATTATTCGAAAAACAGAAGCAAATAACTGCAATTCGTATTACACAATTTCATATAATCATTCGTAAGTAGTTTAAATTTGTAGCCACAATGCATTTTAAATTCATTTGCTTTAAATATAAAAGACTTCGAAATACCAATTAGTTTAAATGATAACGCATTTTCTATAAGCATATAGTATCGCACAGTATTACTTTTTTATACACAGTTTACATTAAAATACAATTCTGGCATAGTATTCATTTTCATTTTTATCTTTTCGCTCACAGTTGATTGAGAAATGATATTTGATGCAGCGGTTTGTGTTATTTTATTTTCACAAAATGTCTTCAATCGTAACAGTAGAATCATTGACAAATATGCGCGAATAGACATAATGAGAAAAAACACCTCTGGTATTTTTGCTGTTATTTCAAATGACATTTTGACACCTCCAATCACATAAAAGCACGTAGATCCTTTACTTGGTTTAAGAAAAAGTACCAAAATTCTAAAATACCATGCTGGACAACTGATCTAAAATAGTCAAATATCTTTCAAAAATGTGATATCTGGGTTACCTTAAAGCTAAACCAGGTTGTCGCATTGAGACAAAAATAAATCAAACTTAAAAATGCTCTGTTCTTATAACGTTTTTGTCCTGAAGAGAAAAATACAATCGAAAAGCCTCTGAGGAATTCAAGGTTTCTTTTTTGAAAGCTTTTTGGATTTGGCAAGTCGCAGTTGGCATTACGTTATAAATCTCAATTTAAACAATATTCTTTATACCTGTATTTATTTTTACTCATTCCAGCAACTTTAGACAACTGCGTTAAAGAAATTGAGTTTCCAAAAAAAAATTAAGTATAAATGTTTTTATCATCTAAGGGCAAGGATGATACTTTATGTTACAAATGTACAAAATGTGCATCAATAAAAGTAAATAAATTGTCTAAAGCATATAATGACATTTCGCACTTAGGTGATGTACTGTGCACTTAAAATTTAATAGGTATACGTAGAGTAATACAACAGGCTTTTACACTAAAACTAAAATCCAATGAAAGTAATTTCAGAGATAAATATTTTACATTTAAAATGAAATTAATTTGTGATATAAATTTATAATAGCAAACTACTTTAAATTATGATTAAAATATGATATAATTCAGGATTTCAAGTAGGTGATAGGAGATTCCAAAAAGAAACAAACTTAAAATATAAATTAAAAAAATAATAAATTGCAACAAGAACAAATTGTATCTATCTCTCCATTTTGTTCCTTCTTAAAAAATATTTAACTCTTATAAGGTTACAGGTAACAGGAAGAAAACTGCAATCCTTGTTTTTGAATTTTGCGTATACAGTTTAACTTACTTTAAAATATATATTTTCTTATTTCTGCAATAAAATGCAAAATAATAACATAATTTTTCTCTAAAAGGTCCAGTGAAACGTATGGTACAATATTCCGTTCACTAAATCATTGAGCACGTTTTCGAATTTTTTTCAGCAAACATATTGTTCTAATAAGAAAATAATCGTTACAAGTCAGAAAAGTTTTGCAAATGAAAATGTAATATTCAAGATTTACAAAAAGATAATGTACATAGCGCCAATGAAAGTCATAAGTGAAAAGTGATTCTAGAAAATGCTAAGCTTAAGTTTTGTTGAAAAACCATTTAAAATATATTTCATAACTCCATTATTTCACACCACCTGCTTAGATATTCTGTGTTTACGAAACGTAAACGAAAAGCATTAAGTTATGAACAAGCAAGAAGCAGCAGACAACTGGATCATAATTAAAATTCGATTCAATGCTTCGTGTTATTTTATAAGACTGAGAGTAAGCAATTTCTAAAACCTTATTTTAGACTGATGTCGTCTCAGCATATTAAATCTTCTTTCATGGTACAAAGTAGTACGTGCAACATTTGAAATTACAAATTTGACTACATAATAAATTAAGAAGTATTTTAATTTATTATGAACGTTCTAGCGTAAATGTTACATTCTTTTGGACTTATCCATTCAGAATTATGAAATAATTACTATATGCTACAGTAACTTTTTTACACTTGGTCAATTTACTATAGATTCAGCTTAAAAACTTAATTTTTGCTACATTGTTCGCTTTTCTGAATATATACGTTACTTCACTATATTTATTATTGTTACTGAAAGTTTGCTTCAAAATGTGTTTAAACAATATCTCAGTGAAAGCACGAAAAAATACAAAAAATACAATACTGCCAAAAGACGGTTTGTGCAGGAATAACAATGAGGCATATTAAATTATATACAAAATGAAAACATCAAAATTAGCTAGCAATATATATTCTACATATATTCTACATGTCTGAAATAAATATAAAATATTAAGAATACGAAATAAATACAAATATCAATTTTTTCCCATTTCTTTTGGCCGTTTGTTTTCCATGATTTTTTCTAGCCTTTTTTGCAATGGAAAGGACTAGAAACCCTGGCTTAGGTAGGAATTTTAGCAAATAAGTTCAAGAAAGCAGATTTCGATTGTTTTTCATTTCAACAATTCTTTTGAAACAGAAAATGTCTTGACAATTTACTATTATTTAATAAAATTCCATTATTTACGAATTCAGAAATTGACAAAGAAATAATTTTAGCGCATTCATTAACAAGAGAAGATTAATTCAATTACAAGTCAAAACAGAACACTTGTGAACACGCTTGTGTTTAATTATGGGTCTGTTTCAATTTTTAATTAAATCAATTTATTATCAAGCAACAATGTTCTACTAGTCCTGTTTGTTTCTGGTATACATAAAAATAATTCCCTTCTCAAAACAAGCAAATAGTAATCTGTAGATTTCCTTCATTTCGTGTGGATTTTATTGCGATATTTCAGCAGCTAATCTTCTACAGTATGTACTTTCGGCAACATTGTAAAAAACGTTTCTTTCTCTTTTTAACGAATTTGCCATATAATGACAGCCATTTCCGTATTACCTAGGTATTTAATCATTACAATTAAAAGATCCTGTTTGTATTTCCAAGTTATTAGACCATTTAACATATCTGTACCGAGTGATTTACTTACGTTGAGTAAAAGTAAAATTTGTAAGCGTTATGAAAAAAGCTCAGCTATTTCCTGCATCTATTACTTTTACAAATGTATCATGATAAAATCAAAATTCTTTTGTTATTTTAGAAATTTTCTCTAATTTTCCAGTTACTTTACTTTATACTTTAAATTCTTTTTTTTTCTGTTTTACTACATTTCAATGTGATATTAAATCAACTTTCACAAAGCTTAAATTGATTAATTTTGTTGATAAATTGATTTCGAATTTTGACTATTTTTGTGATCCTCACATACAAATGTTATTAGCAAAACTCTTATTTTTAAAAAACTGATTACATAAAAGTAAAATATAAAGTAAAATATTTTTTGAAGTTAAAAGTTAAACAACCTAACAAAATGGGAGAGAAATAAATTAAGTGGCAACAAGAAGCGGAGAAAATAGAGGAGAAAATTCGAAAGCAGTAAGAGTCTCCTTTTAGGCGTTAAAAATTAGTACAAGAGTAGATGATAAAGATTGTTATCGACAGTATAAAAATTAAATTATTAGAGGGTAAAGAAGAAACTCCCATGATTTTTCAGACTGGAAACAAGGTTAAGTCTTGATTGAAACAAAATTGGATTTAAGATAAAGAAATACAGGTGTTCAACTATTTAAACTAGAATTTTCTTAAAGAATATTAAATTTATGAAATATTAACTCATTGGCGATGAATTATTATGTAGAATTTCTACTTTTCTTATCTGCATGTTATCATAAACCTAGATTGAAACGTAATTGATTTCTTAAATTTATGATAAAATATCACTAAAACTTAAATTTTGATGTGTATATAATTAACTATTTCTTCACTTGTGCGCATAAAACAGGAATTAAATACATACATCTGAAGCCGCGTTTAAAGCATGTTGGTCTCTATAGTTAATTTTTAAAATATATAGCAATTTCGTATTTTTCAACAAACAAAAATTGCAAGTAAGGAAAGAACACGTCGAAATGAAGTTGAAACTTTCTACACCGACAATTAGTCTCTGGGGTAGTATGATGTCTAACGAAAAGTGTTTAAACCCTCTATTTGATAGAATCATGACATGCACATTTGTGACAGTAGCACCAGTGTAGAGCGGGGCAAGTTAATTTTCTCAATCCAAAAACTTCACTCAGGATACTTACGGTGAAGAAAACGTCACTTGAGTTTCATGCACGAATATGCTTTCGCTTTAGACCGGCTGAGATGAGTTCGGATATGAATTGTTTCCGTTTTCTGAGTTAAGTAATACTTGTATCCTTTTTTAAGCGGCAATTATGCCCAATTTTGCAAACTTAACCCTCAATGTGTAACGTGAAAAGCACAAATTTCGCCAAAGGATGCTCTAACAATGAAATGTAAAATTACCTCATGAATTCTACACATGCATTTATGCCTATTGACTTTCCAGCCTTTATAATATATCACATATTAGTTTATCTAACTGAAAAAAGCTGATGAAAATTATTTCTCTTGAATTCGCTGTAAAGAACTCAAATAATACTGATCACCTGAAAATCGAGATTAACTGATGTATGTTTGGCTGCAATTCATAACAGTTAGAAAGATATTGCGTAATTTTCTAGAAATTTATTTCTTTTGCTCGCGAAAGCGCATTATTTCACAATCGACATGCCGCGATGCCTCAAGGAGTGGGGTCGTAACCCTTTCAAATTTATAAAAGCATTTTAGAGTTTCGCTTCATTTTTTATGTCACTTTTATGCGAATTTATATTTTGTATCTATAGCAACAAAACGTCTCACAATTACTCGGAAAAACAGATTATGACATTTTTCAACTAAAATATTAGTTTTGAAAAAAAAATTCATTAAACGCAACAGGCGCAAACTTCCAATTAATTGATTGAATAGTAACATACTATCAATAATACCGAAATTTCTATATCCTAAATAATGAACGTTCAGTTAAGTGTGCCCTCATTAAAAAATGTTAGGAATTGCTTTCCTAAGAAATAATCTGAAATCTTTCTTATTCAGTTCTTTTGGAAAACATTTTAGTAAAAACATACAGTATACACTATTTGCAAAGCCTTCATTCCACTCAATCTATTTGTTCTAACAGTTGTCATATTTTAGAGGTTATCTGTTTACTTTGCACTTTAACGAAATGAGCACATAGTATTCGCCCCCAAAATAAGCAACCTGAAGCGACATCTAAAGCCTGACAACGTTAATTTCTTACTGAGTTCATTTTCTCAAAATTAGTTGATAATACTATAATTTCAGAGTTATACATGAAGTGTTAGTACAATACCTTCTCTTTTTGAGTAAAATTAAACTTTACTTTTGTATTCTCGTGAGCAAAATCATTTTAAGACTATATTTTCCCCGTTTATGAGCGCTGTTGCAAGTGATGCGAAAATACTAGTTATTATCAATAAAATTGTAGAATAATATTCTGTAAATGTAATTAAATGTTTTAATAAGGAATCTTTTTTGTTTTGCTTTGTTTGCTTATCAATTCATCTGAACTAATTTTACTCATATTTCACTGATATATAATAAGACAGAAACCGAAATGATGTATTTTCCGAATTTTCCGTGCCTTGAGCTCGAAAGTTTCGATATCAGTAGTTTTTACAGTGGTCTTCTCTTTCATTCAGAGTAATATCTAATACTTCTCGAAACCAACACTTTAAACAGATTGTGATAAATATCACTACTAATATTACTATATATATAACGATTATTAGATATTAAAGATAACTAACTTGAGAATTAAATACAGGTTAAGCAGAGGTTCGAACCTCTGAAAATTAATGAAAAAGAGCATTGGCGATGAATTATTATGTAGAATTTCTACATTTTCGATCTGCATATTATCAAAAAACTATATTGAAACGTAATTGATTTCTTACATTTTCAATAAAATATCCCTAAACCTTAAATGTTGCTTTGTATATAATTAACTCTTTCTTCATTTGTGCGCAAAAAACATGAATTAAATATATACATCTGAAGCCGAGTTAAAGCGTGTTGTCCTCTACAGTTAGTTTTTAATATATATAGTAATTTTCTTTTTTTTCAACAAAAAAAAGGGGAAGTAAAGAAAGTACACTTCGAAATGAAGTTGAAAATTTTGGCAATGACAATTAGTCTTTTAGTCAACAAGTAGACCCCTGAGACTCTAAGAAAATTCGAAATTAAATAGAGGTTAATCAGAGATATTCAAATTTGATAGTTGGACGGGCTAATTACTTGTATAGCAAGATCTCAGAGGGAAAATGCGATAATACTTTGTAATTTCTCTCACTTAAAGAGCGATATAAAGGAGGATAGAGAGGCAACCGATCCAATAAAGTAGTGATGAAATATCATTCACTACATTTTAGTTCGTTATCAGAGACCTATTATAAGTTTTGCAGATAAGGAAAACTGCAAAATCAGTTGGGCTTACACAGATATTTGAACTTCTAATTTGCTAGTTTATCTGCTATTCACATACGCCAAGATAGCGAGCACGGGGGGGAGGTGCAAGCAGGCTATAATCGAATCCATGATATTCAAATCTGGTTCATTTTCTGGTGACATTATTCAGTTGGAGTCTCACACCTGGCGAATTTACTGGAGTTTGCCGAAAGTACTGTGCCGAATTTCTGGTGCAATTACTCTGCTGGAGAAACTTAACTGTGACTCGCTTTATATAAAAGGTATATTTACAGCAATTTCTGTGTATGCAAGCATCCGATATTTTAGTTATAAGTAAGTTCAGTATTTTGTTTCGAAACAGTTCTTCAATAAGAAGTCCATAAATTTCTGATTATTCTGATCCACCTCATCGCCATGTATATTATCTCCTGAACAGAAAGTTCTCAGTTAATCGAAAGGCCATATAAAATCGTTTCATTATTTATTTTACTTAAATCACCATGAATGACAAAATCTTCGATGTATCCTTCCTTTGCTTCAACTCTTCTTTTCTCAAATCTTCAATGCAAAAGGTTTACAACATTTTAGTTTAGTTCAAACTTTCCTATTAGATATTTCATCTGATTTATTCTTTAAATGTCATTCAAAGGACTTCTTTGTATGGCGTTATACATATCAAAATATCACTAAGTTATAACCTTTAAATCCGTTCGTCAGAAATTTCAGTTTACGAATTTTTAAAAGAAAACCAAACAGTTTTTTCAAATCTGCAATTCATTCATTCCGCTTACCTCATTCCTTAAATTCACATATTAACTGGAAATGATTTCTTCTTATTGGTTGTATGCGGGGAGCTAATTAAGGATTTTTAAATTAATTTCTTTAGTGCTTAATTTTTCGGCTGCGTAATAGATACAGTGATGTGAAATCAGCTAGAAAGAAGTAAAGCACAATAACAATAACACAATTTAGAAATCTAGTTGCTAATATTTTCAAAGTAAACTGAAACAAAATCCAATGTGGAAAGGGAAAAGAGAAATCAGTTAAAGAGTTTCACTGAAGCTTTAAACGATTATAGGAAAAAGTTGCACTGTAAGAGAATACTGCAACAAAAAGTCGTAGGAGAAGAAGTACAAGGAAATAAGATAAAAAAAAAAAAGTAGAAAATAAAGCTGAATAAAAGCTTCGAAAGAAAATACTAAAATATATTTTGAAAAAGGAAATAGTAAAAGCTGTTTTTCCTCTCTTTTAATGGGTCTTTTAACAAGTTGCCTTTCTCCATATCTACACGAAAATAAATCCCCATTACAGTATAGGGATGTTGACATACAGTTTAAGAATTATACAGCTTAAATACTCTGCTAACTTATTAACAAGTACGCTTTATAAATTTACAGTGCAAGCTCAGAGAAATTAAAGCACGTTTTTAAATTAAATTATAACCTGGCTTGGTCAGTAGTTTTCCAACGTCGCTTCGAGATACTTTTTAAAAATGGTCCCAGATAAGTTATTATAGTTATAAATCTGTAGTTATGAATACGTTATTGAATTGACAGTACTGTTATTTAATAACAAGAAAAAAGGAGCCCGAAATCCCTGCCTAGAAGAAATTGATAAAAGATATCAACACCTGCCATCGTTCGGAGAATGTTTTATGAATATATCCATTAAATGATGGTTATTATTTGCGGAAATTCCATTCAAATTATTTATATGCAAATTATATACTATAGTGTACTCTAAGACAAAAATTCATTATCCTATTTACGCATTCTTATAGTTATAAAATAGTTCACAATTTCCATAACTTCAGCATGTTGTAAGGTTTTAATTTTCCTATTAGCAAAAATCATTTATTCTTAAATATCCTAATGACTACTTTGATTTATAGAGAATCTGTAACATTTTCTTTTCGCTGCACTTTCATATACATCAACTACACCAGACAACATGAAAAATTCTTGCATAGAAATAAAACATAAGTACATAAATCTTCAGTTATAAACATTGAGGGGCACTAACCAATAGTTTATCTCTAATTTGGTTAAATCACCTGGAACTGTTTTTAGAGGATGATATGATTTACTTGAGCTTTTGATGTTCATCAAAGTGTATCAGCGCTTGTTAAAGATTTCGAATTTTAATAATTTTTTAATCAAAATGTTTAATAGCTTTAGTTCAAATATTTAATCCTTTCTTTTTTCTTCAATAAATAGCACTGCATTTCTTGTTTCCTTTACAACCGTTTATTTTTATTTTATATCATCCTTTTAAGAGGAATATCTGTTACAAAACAACACACAAATATTTTATCTCTTCAAATACAGTGATCCACTTTAGTCAGCTTTAAAATACTTGAATTTTTAGTCAGTTAGAATCTGGTCGCAGTCCGGCCCGCCTAGTGAATGTAAATTCACTTTGTAGCCAAAAATAGGCTGCACCTGAAAAAGCATTAAAGAGGGAGGGGAGAAAAGAAATTAAAAAAATAATGAGAAAAACAAAGGAAAATATACTCAAGCACACGCACATATTACACCCACACACCGCACGCACACATAAAAAAGGAAGCGAGCCCTAACTTTGAATTCCGATCCTATCCTGATTATTGTTTATAATTTTCACAATATCCTGGGCAATTTCTGTACTTATCTTAGAGTAATAATCACGTTCGCTGGTGACTTCAAAATTTTCTGTTCATAGGCCAGCAGTTAATTCACAGGATTCCAGAAAATATATATCATCACCTTATACATTACAAGTTTTACAGAATGGATTGTCCTGGACACCAAAACTTGATAAATCTTGCGCGAAGCGGATATGCCCATTACAAGCTGAATAAAGTCGACATCGTTGATGATTTTCATTTTCTACTTTGAAAAAACATGAGATCTTTATTTCTGTTAGACTTCATCTATTATCTATTACAAGATTCCAGTACATTTTTAAACATAATATACATGGCCTTTTGTCTCGAGCCTGGAACTTCGATCTCATAATCACCGACAGCATCTGTGGCCTTCTTGGCTAGAGAACCCGCCCTATTATTTCCCTGTAAACCTCTGTGTATCTTGATAACTGACTAAACCTTATTATTTTGTTTTTTTAAGTTTACATATAAATTCTTAATGCCATCGAAGGCTTGATTATAGTTATCCAGGCAGGAGAGTACCTGAAGCGCAGAAAGACATTTGGCGTATATGGAAACTGTATGTCCAGTTTTCAAATTCCTGTCTATCCATTTCAAGGCATGAAGAATGGTTTTTACTTCGGCCTGAAATCCTGAATTATACATTTGCAATTTAATCTTTGTATTGTTTATCTCTGCATCATAAATGTAGAGAACAGAAGCCGCACCCATGCGTTCTCCAAGCCCAGACCCATCAGTGTAAATGGCAAAATCATGGATCTTTGGGAGAGTGTTAACAAAAGAATGATATATTCTGCACATGGGATGAATCAAATCTTATATGATATGTCTTAAAGGCGGCTGTTGTTACTAAAGAGCCTCCATATAATTCCATTTCCAGGTGATGGTATCTTAATAAAAATTTGTTATAAAAGTACTGAAAGAGTAACGCGAGGGGCGGAAAACCAGCCAACAGACAGGCAGTCTACGTTGATGTAGTCTTAAATAATCTTATAATGGACAGCGACCACCTCTCTGTATAGTATTTAGTTTCACTCGCAATCTTAGTAGTTCGGCCATTCTAGCACCATAGTCATCGATACCATTCATTGCAGTACCATTAGTTACATTTCTATAAATCTCTTCGAGGATAAAACTTTTCAGAGCAAGAACGTCTGAACTAAGATTCCTTTTGTATTTCTTTCAAATCATATCTGTTCGTTAACTGATGAAATTAAATGTTCAGAAAAGTTCAACTTCTTATCCAAAATAACACCCAAGTAAGTCAAATTGGAAACAAATTTTATTTCATGATATTTATATGTTGGGCAGTGCCTTTTGGGAAAAATTAACTAAAAGACCACATTGCGTTGTGTAAATTGTACCTAAACAAATCTGAACCTTGATGCTAGTGAAACTAAGATAGATCATGTATTTAAAAATATGTAATTTAAAGATAACAAAAACACAATAATCAATATTAAATTTTAAGAAAAACCTTAGTATTTATTTTCCAAAAGATCATTTAAGACTAAATCATTATCTATTAAATAGTTTAGTCGACCCTCCGGAAAGCGACAAAAAACAAATTCCAACATTAACAGCGAAACATTTTGTTTTAACAATTCCATAATTTCACAAAAATAAACACCTTCAAATTAATACAATCTAATTAATCAAAAATAACCATTTCATCTCTTTAACAATTAATACTGCCTAAACAAAATTATTTTATTTCTTAACAATTACATTTTAACTCAACTTATATTGCACAGGAAAATGAATTCTACTATGCAGATCAATCCATAAATTTTTCATCCCAATTTTTCATTAAACTAAGTTGCAACTGAGACCACACCATTTTAGGAAAGTTAAGAATATTAAAAAACTTGAACAAATCTATTACAGTTTCCAATTTTTAATTTCAGCAAGGTAAGTATGCTCAACGAAAAAGAAACATAAGTTTAAATTCCTCAACATTTCAATTCTTTAAAACAAAAAAAAAGATCATTCTAAATTAAGCCAGTAAGCAAAATTTAAATAAGGAGATCCCTTCTAAATATTAAATCAAACTAGTTCGTGTAAAGTTACAATTAAGAGAAACCTACTTTTCATTATGATTAAACCCATTAAGTAGGAAAATTAATTAAATAAATTGCCATAACTCAAAAACTAATTTATCTATAGTTTCGAAAGTAGTCTCAAATTGAAATTTTTCTGCTTCTAGTAGTATTAATCATAAATATGTGAATACAAGTTAAGTATTTTTAACGTCAAATATTACGTGGAAAAAACAAAAAGTTCCATTGTCGGCCGTTTACAAGTTTCGCGAATGACGAAAGCTAAAAATGTAGAAACTTAAGTATGAAAAACCCCAATTCAGATAAAACAAAATTACGCAGAAGTTAAGTAAAAACAAACGCTGTGTAGCATAAATTTGGAATATGAAAGATTAAATTTTGATTACTCAATAATTACTTAATTAACTTACTTTCGCTACACAACATAAATTTTAAATTTGGTTTTTTTATCTGTTTTCATCCCCGGAGGAACAATAGACCATTCATCTTCTCTAAATTAAAAGCAAGCCCCTCCACTTCTCACCAGCTTTCCAAAGTAACAATAACTTCATGTTTACTTGATTTGTTATTTTAAAACAAAATATGTTAGATATTTGCTATTTTTTTTATTTGTATTTCGGTACCTATGGTTTTCGGATATGAAGAAATATTATCCAGTTTTTGTGATCCAGAATTAAACTTCCGTTTAAAAAATAAATCTACTCAGATACAATATAAAATCCTTATGTGAATCAAAAATATTGTTACGGATTTTGTATTTATTTAGCTATTTATTTAGAATTGTAATTAAAACTGTCTTATTTTCCCGTGACGAATTTGAAGAGAAAGCTACATTGGAAAAGTAAAAATACAAGAGACCCTTTATATTTAATAAATAAATACCTCGTAATTGCTGTGCCATCCAGAAAAATCGAGAAATAGATTTTACCAGAATGTTCTCGTGAATAATTAAAAAGCTTATAAAAGCCGAATTAAAACACCTCAGCTCAGTTGTTGTGGCTTTACGCTAACTGTAATGCTTACTTAATACTGTTTACTTGCTTAATGCTTTTGTAGAGACATTAGGCTATTTCGAAGCAGGAGTCATGAAAAATGTGCAACGCCTTCGCCGGGAATCGAACCGCAGACCTTTGAAATATCGGCTCAGTGTGCTGACCATTACACCACGAAGGCACGCTAAGAATGTGGGAGATATACCTTATATACTCCCCTTTTTAAAGGGCGACTAGGGTTTTAGGGGACCTAGTCGCCAAATCCTGGGTGTGGAGAGACATCATCCACAACCCTTTTAGTTCTGGAGCCATTGTAGAGACATTAGGCTATTTCGAAACAGGAGTCATGAAAAATGTGCAACGCCTTCGCCGGGAATCGAACCGCGGACCTCTTAAATACCTGCTCAGTGTGCTGACCATTACACCACGAAGGCACGCTAAGAATGTGGGAGATATACCTTATACTTTGATTGTACCGAATTTGCTGTGAGATTGGATTAACTTTCTCTGTTTTGAATTGAGTTCTGTTTGACGTTTGAGATATTGTGATATCGTACGAATATCTCTTTGGAAATACGAGGGCCATCCAGGAAGTAGATTACGTTTCCGTCTGTGTCCGCTAGGGGCGGGGCTAGCGCGGCCATCTTGGGGTCAGAGCGTTGCGCAGCTCAGTCTGCATCTAGCCGTGCTAGTGAGAGGTTCGTGCTGTGCTCCGTTCAGATACTGTGACGGTTTGAAATGTCTGCGTTAATTGAAAATCCCGCGAGCTGCGAGGTGCGCTCAGTAATAAGGTTTCTGACTGCAAAAAACTGTAAACCGATAGAAATCTATCGGCAGCTTCGTGAAGTGTATGGGGACAACATTATCACTGAAGGTGGAGTGCGTCAGTGGGTCATAAGATTTCAAAATGGCCGAACCAATGTTCACGACGAAGATCGAAGTGGGAGACCCAGCATAGTGACCGCCGAACTTCTCGAAAAAGTCGATGCTAAAGTCCGTGAAAATCGAAATTTCACAATAACGGAACTTTCTTTGAGTTTTCCACAAATTTCGCGAAGTTTGTTGCACGAAATCATCAGCGAAAAGCTTGGTTACCACAAGTTTTGTGCAAGATGGATTCCAAAAATCTTGACAGAGGACCACAAAAATCAGCGAATGGCTGCAGCGTTGAACTTTTTGGACGCTTACCATAAGGATGGTGACTCTTTACTCGATCGCATCGTTACTGGTGACGAAACATGGGTGAAACATGTGAACTGTGAAACGAAATTGCAATCAATGCAGTGGGGGCACACAAGTTCTCCCCAAAAACCCAAGAAATGCATGCAAACAATGTCGGCAAGGAAGATGATGGCGACTGTTTTTTGGGACAGAAAAGGTGTAATTTTGGTGGACTTCCTGGAAAGAGGCACTACAATAAACTCTCAAAGGTATTGCCAAACTCTCCAAAAACTCAGAAGAGCAATTCAAAACAAGCGCAGAGGAATGTTGAGCTCTAAGATCTTGTTGATTCACGACAACGCCCGGCCCCACACGGCAAATGTCACTCGTAAAGTTCTTGAATCTTTTAAGTGGGAGTTGTTTCCTCATCCGCCGTACAGGTCCGACCTGGCACCGAGCGACTTCCACCTATTCCCAGCAATGAAGAAGTGGCTGGCTATGCAGCGTTTTGATGACGACGCACAGCTGCAAGAAGAGGTAACGAAGTGGTTGAAGGCGCAGGCGGCCGAATTTTTCGACGAAGGAATTTCCAAGCTCGTACATCGCTACGATAAATGCCTTAATTTGTATGGTGACTATGTAGAAAAGTAGTATTTGAGTGTGGCTTTCATCTGTATATAATAAAATTTGTTTCCTATACTTTGTTTATTTTTTTATTCCAAAACGTAATCTACTTTCTGGATAGCCCTCGTACTTCAGTAATTTGTTTTTATTGCTTCTGAAAAGAATAAATTTTATTAATTTTTTATTGACTTGTGCATTCAATCCATTACGAGCCTGTACGCACGAAACACCTTTTGATGTCAGGAGTGGGATATTTGAATGCCATTCACTAAAGCGATGGGAAAACAATTGAGACAGCTCGTCACTGCTTTTGCTGCATTCCAAGAAAAGATGGAAGCTGGCCAAGCATCATTTAATGAAGACATGAAAGATTCTGTAAAAGAAGGGACGAGAGCCGTTCAAGAAAAGATGTAATCTGTTAAAGATAAAATAAAGGTCCGGGGTGGGGAGGTCTTTTTTTATCTGTTATCCTGTTTAATGGCTAACCACACATAAACAGATCTACAATTATCAGAGTGTTTGACTCATTAGCTCAAAGGAACGTTACCCCAGAAGGGCGTTTATTCTCAAAACGGCATTTTGCGCCGGTTCACCATAAGCAGCGTATCACTTTTGAAATTGTTTCCACCAACCATTGACGCCCTGTATTATATTTAAAGAAATTAAGTAATGAAAAATCTGCATAAATGTATGGAAGGTTCTCGCATTGTGAAAAAACGACGGTACTTAGAGCCATCAAATTTTGAATAACGTAATCCTCCATCCGAACATGGGCTCCTGGAAGTCCGAATTTGGTTCCATCCAAATAAAATTTCGCAGATATTTTCTAATTCCTTTTTTAAATTTTTATTTTTAGTAATTCTTATAAATGTTTCCAAAAGAGGTTTTAATTATAACCTATAAAATGTTTACCATCACCTTAAAATGGGTATATTTCTAGGTATACTCGCAAAACATTTGTTTTGAATTTTCGAAGACATACCGGATATTATATATATAGGCGAGTCTTGATATTTCCATATTTGTGATAAGCGATAACACCAAATATGGTTTACGCGCTTTGCTAAAACAATTTGGAAGAATGAACAAAGCAACTTTTTTTTTCCATTCGTGCGCATCGAAAAGGAAATGAAAATATAGTACCATAAATTAAAAATTTCGCCAAGTGAATTATACTTTGGGGCAAACTGGAAAAAGTGTGCCAAGATAAATTTTAAAATTTCTTCGTAAGTTTTTCACCCAATTTTACGAGACTTAATATTTTGACATAAATTTAGACGTAGAAACAAAATATGAAAAAAAGATTTATCTTTTAAAGAAAATTCCTATTTTATGTCAAAATACCTCAATGTATAGTTTATTTTCTGCGACATTTTTAATATTAAAATATATAAATAACGTAGTGAACAGTACATCCTCTCAAATTTTGGTGATATTATGCAGTACATTATTTATCTAATAAACCAAATGTCTAATATATGTGTCCAAATGTCAAAAACCAAACGTCTAGTATCTAGTACACTATATATATGTATGTATACATTTATGGTATACTAATATGATGTTTTATGTATCATTGGCTATTATACGTTGTTTTGAAATGTGTCACCATGGATACGGGAGCATTTCTGTACATCGTGTAATCAACTATTTTCTTTTCACTGTCCACAAAATAATGCACGGAACAACACTCAGGTTTCATTATACACTAAATAATTTTGAAATTTCGTCCAGAAAGTAGTGAAGTTTAAAATGCAGCACATTCGATAATTAATTTTAGGTCAGTTCATACCCTATATTTATTTATTTCTGAAATACAAAGTCAATTAAGAATAATTTTTAAGCATCACTAAAAAGAATAATTCCAGATACTTTAATTGAGCCAACATAGATTTTTATGACAGTCTTGCATGTGTAGGCGTCATGATTACTTTAATTTAATTACTTAAAATTTTTTCTCTAAGTAATTACTACCTGATAACATTCGAGCATTAGTTAAAATTCTGTTTTACTAAAATCGCATTTAATGAACTTGGCAAAAAGTTTGAACTATTTTCCATTATCATAATGGAATCTTAATTCTTTAAAAGAGATATTCGAAACAACATTGATTATCCGAACTCAGTGAGGTTTTGATTATTTCGAATAACTTAATTTCCATATTTTAAAAAATAACTATATTAAATAAACTCTCTATTGCTAGACTCAATTAGCTTATTAAATTAAATCCATATTTTTAAAGTATTATATTTTTAGGTACTTCACTTTTACTTAAATTAGTTTCACAGCCAGAAGAACAAAAAAAGGGTCTTTAACTGTTGATTTAAACCATTATTATGTTACGACGACTTTAGTCAGACGTGAGGCAAACGTTTGGCTAGAACTATTAATTTTATATTCTATATCTGGTCTGATTTCAGCGTGTGTGTTGTTTACCCGCAAGTCAGCGGAGTTCTGTTTCTGTTAAACTTCGAGTTGATGTAATCGCAAGGCCGGAGTGCCAATAAATAGGTTTTAAATATTTTCTTTAGTTGTATTTCATTTAGTTAGCGGTCTGGAGGTATAAAAATAATCCATCAGTATATTGAAATTGTCTTGGGTGATTTCATAGATTAAAGTTAATAGCGCAGCCATATAACTTTAAACTCAATTCTCACTAGCCAGAACTGCACAATCCTACGAGTCTTTTTCCAGCAGCAGTTTTTCTGTTGAGAAACGCGTATTTAATTATCTTCAGATCTCTCAAAACAATGAAATACTATTGTTATAACTTCTAAACCAAACTGAAACTGTTTTATAATTTATTTTCTTCATTTGTGTTAAAAGAAATGAATTATTAAGTTTTGACAGCAAAGTGGTATTTTGAGCTTTGCTCTATATTTATTTTTAAAACGTTTTTTGAGCGTCAGGTTTATGAGAGAACTTATGTAAATGTCCGAAAACTCTTTAACTTTATACTTGAACATGGGCCAGAATTAACTTTAGATTTATATTAAAGAAGATCTAAAAATGTAGTTAAATTATCTATTCAGAAATTCATTTTCTAAGTAGCTTGAAATAAACGTTGTACCCAAGATCAAAGGCTCATTCCAATGAATGAAACTCAGTTTCAGATGTGTCACTGAACTCAAACCAGGCACTTATAAGGATCCAAATTATTATTGCTGTCCCATTCCGCCAACTTAAAACCAAAATGAGTCATTCCTTTACAAAACATGGTATGTGGCTTGTCCAAGTAGCTTACCCTCACAAAGGGAGAATTATACCCTGACCTGAAGCCTAGCCGCGGCAATACCTATTGGAAGAAGGATTAGTGGCGTAGTCATCCGTAATACTCCACGAAGTGTGTAAAGCTCTGCAAACCAGCGTCTCAATGGATTGATTGTCTGGCCGCATGAACTACCAGCTGAATGAGATGTAGCAAACCCCTTCGTGTGTACTATAATATTAGAGTCGAAAATGTGAGGGTACAGATCTCAGCTAGTACAATAAACAGCTCCGGGGGGGATGTTCAGGGTTCAAAGTAAACCGACATGCAAAGCAGTAGGAACGAATTCATTGAAATGTTCTAAATAAATGTTTCAGCCTACAAAAAGAAAGCAAACTACAGCAAATCAAAATAGCCCCCAAACCTTTTACAATTCTTTTTTGGGTCCTGGGAAAGGTCCTTTTTTTCAAAAAAGAAATAGCGAAAATCAGAGATATTAATTAAAAACTCGGAAAGACGATCATTTTCGCTTTCATTTTTCTGAGTGGTAACAGTCTCGCAAGCTTGACATGAAAATCTGATTTATTTAGAATACTGCTGCCACTGCTCGCTTTCAAATCCTACAGTTTCATAATAAAATACTTCTAAGTTTTACGATGAAGTAAAAATAGCATTGCCAAACATTAAATACATTATTCCCTATTTCAAAAATTCGTGGGAAGCCATTTCGACTATTCCCATCTTCGTACGACTTTAATCAGCCGAAATATTAGTTGAAAATTCTGAAAGCGCTAATTTTCGTATTCATTTTTTGGCAACAGTCTCGTACGTTGGAGATAAAAATGCTTAATTTGGAAACGTGTTGCTACTGCTCGCTTTGAAATCGTAGAGTTTGTTAATCAAAATTGTGTAAGGTTTACAAAATCTGTACATATAAGAAGAATGTCTACTTGTGTGTGTGTTTGTCTGTTCGCGTTATTGATTTCTGATCGATTATGATAAATTTTTTGCCACAATTTAATCGGCAAAAATTGAATGTAGGGGAAATATTAGATGGAACTTGACCTTTCACGACCATTTGATTAGAAAGACGAAAATAATTAAGAACTGCTTGCCACTGTTGCTGATATAGAGAGAATCAGATTTTTTTCTATGGAAAGTTTTTATGTGGGTTCCATATTGCATCAGAAAGGAAAACGTATGAATATGAATCGTATTTTTTGCATCGTTATTAGAGAAGGATTACAAGGGTATCGTGCTTTCTGTTGCTAGATGCATTACTATCAATCTAACTGGCATCGGAGACTTCCGCTAGGGATGATACAAATTCATTGCAGCTAACTAATAAATATCTAACTGTACGTAAAGAAATACAAGCATAACAAGCGCCCAGCAGGACAGTAAAATTCTAAATTATCATTACAGATTACGTTTCAAACTATTCAAATAAAATTCACTATGGAAAAGGAGTTGGGCACACAAACGTGTGTGCAAACCAAGAAGTAATATACTTACATACTTATAAACAAACCAGATAAGTTTATCACGTTACATTAAAGTATTAAGATAATTTGCGCTGTACTTTAAAGGGGTACTGCAAGGATTCGGTTGTCTAAAATAGTTCCATTTTCTTAATTTGTAGAAGAAATATATTCTAGCAAATATTAAACTAATTCTCGAGCTAAATAATTAAATAGTTTGCATCAAAAATCAATGCAATTACTAAGTAACGTGGTAAAATATCTCCTTCATCATATTAATATTGTTTATCAATCATGATGATTTTATTTTTCTTCTTCGTAGCATTACCAGCGAATTTTCATAATATTCTAAACTTTTTCATCTGCACGTATTTGCTTAGAGGGAATATTTTCTTTTTAGCAGCTGCTTCGACTAGCTAAAATACATTTCTTCCTTTCTCCACTTTTTTGGATTTCGGACAATACTTGTGAATACCAGAATGCGGTGTTTCAGAGAATACCTTCCAGTCAGTTTGAGGTTTGTTGAGCTAAGAATTTTTCAGACGCTGTCTGAGACACCAATCTCTGTTAGAACATCCGAATGATGACATTTCTTTCGAAACGGGGATGGTAACGTAAAGAAAATGATATATCCTTTGTGAAAGAAGTAAAATAAATGTTCTTTGTGATTTGTTTTATGCATCTTGCATCAAAAGGATAAGAAAAGGGTCTGCGTGAACTGTAAACACAGCAGATATCTTCAAAATTTTGTATGCCATTTGGCTGATGATAAAGGATGAATTCTGTTTTCCCCAGATCGAAACCAAAAATTGTTTCAAATGTCTCTGATTTTTACTGAAGTTTTTGGAAGTTAGTTCCTTTTTTTCAGTATATTTCTAGTAATATTTTGCGCAACAATCGTAGATTCTTTGATCGTATAAAGGTATACCAATCGTATAAAGGTATACCAATTTTTACATTAAAAGAATGCAAAGGTGAATATTAGGGAGTCACTGATTTTAGTAACCAGCTCTGCACATTTTCACAGATTCTGATGCGAGTGCCTATTTTTAAAAACGTAATTGTTTTTCTTTCTATCTTTTTGCTTAGTTTATCTTTTTCCTTTCTTGACGTAGGTAAAACAAGTTTGGCAGAATTATGCAGAATAATTGCCGCATCTGGTCTTTTATAGGAGCTGTCATCTTATATTTATACGATGATATATTACCCTATATTTCTGCCTGAAAAAACGTATAGTGCATCTGAGCTCTTTCTTAAGAGCTATTGTTTTTTAGTATTCAAAGATTGACATTCCTAATAACTTAATATTCAAAGATTGACATTCCTAAAACAATTATTTGACGTAAATAATAATAAACAAAAATGTGTTTTTCTCTTGTTGTATGATTGTTGTATGATATTATTACAGTTCTTCTGCTGCACTCTACTCATTCAGAACTTATGGGCAAAACATTTTAAGAAAGGCCAAGCTGAATATAACTAACATTTTTTTGTATAGGAATATGTGTTTGTAAGAGACACGGTGATGCACAAATACAAAAAATAAAACTTGAAAGAAACGTAATCTCTTCAGTTACAGCATAGTTGGCAAATACTTCTTTATAGCAATATGACAATAATTGCTCAGAATTGCTTTTACAGACAATGATGCACGCTTGGTAACGTAGATTATTATATGGCCGTAAGGTTACCAAAATGCCATAGATTTCTCGCACACGTGCAGCAGCAACGGATATTTGATCGACGATATTCTCAACACAGTCATCTATATTCTTATAAACTAAGACCTCTAGACATTCGCACAAGAATATCGAGAAGCGCTGCTTGTAGATGTAGGCCAGTCGTGAATCGTTAATTCGTTCCCATTACCCATCAACAGATTCACATAAAATCGTTCTTTTTATACATGCAGCTGTACAGCATGTGGGTTTGAGTTGCCCACATATGACGAGCAAACCTTCGGATGTAAAAACCGCTTCATGTGTAAAAATGAGATCAGCTGAGAGTTCTGGCTGCAGTGCATGCAAAACGAACTGGCAGAATCACACGCGTAGAGCTTAATCTTCCGGTTCCAAAGCTTCAGTTCTCTGAAAATATATAAGCAGATGTAAGAGTTTTTCGTATAACCCTATCCAAATCTCGGATTAGTTCACACCTACCTGACATGCAACAGCTCGTGTTCATGACAAGTCTGTCTTTCGCAAAACTTCAAACTATTTAGCGTATGCAGTTAACAAAGTTATAGGTACAGATGAAAAGTGGGCGGGACACTGGAATTTAACTACCGGTCGTATACGCATAATTCCACTTCAATTGTGCAACTCCTGTCCAATTTTTATAAAGAACGTTTTGGGGGTATGGATCTGAGCCTTTTCGCCTTTTCCTGCCACCTAATTGCACCACAAGACATTCTGATCACCAATATTTTAAGTGCCCCCTAACGTATAGACAATATGCATATACAACTAAATCTTTCTCTGGGACACGAAGCCGGTCTCAATGATACGGCAACCAGTACCGTTAATAACCACAGTTTTCGACGTAGCTTTATTTGTTTCGATAGTGCTTTCAAGCCGGATAAGCTTATGCGCCAATAATCGCGTTTAAATTACTCTGCGTAGCGTTTCGTTAATAGATACCTATATTTTTAAACATTCTACTTTGAGTTCATGCCAAAAATGTTGGCTAATTTGTAAGCACCAGGTAAGCCTTCCGTTCAATTTACTTAGCTTAAAATAAAGAGGTCTTTTACACCCTTCATACGCTTCCGCCTTCATCTTAAGCATAGCAATAAGTTGTTTATAGCCTTACTGAGGATTTGTCATAAGTTACATTAAGTAAAAGGCATATTCCTTACAAAGTGTGGCAGGACCTTGGTAACAATTAAGCTTCCACCATAATTTTAAGGGAGAACACCTTGGGTGGATCTGTAAAAGGGTCTCCCAACCCTCTTCCTCTACCACCACTTGATAGGATTTCCGTTTATAGTGAATTTTGAGAGCCCCCTTGCCTTACAGACACGTTACGCTTACAGATATTCATACCCGGATTCGAACCCGGACCCTTCGGTACAGCAGTCTATGTCAACAACCAATATCCGCCTGGGCAGCTTTTATCATTCAATAGATACAGTTCCAGGTACAGGTAAAAGTGGGCAGAACACCAAATATTCATCATTGGTAGTACAATTATATTGCCAGCCCACTACCTTAGCAGTTCTGCTACCAATTTTCAAAGATAATATCCCGGGGGCGTTCCGAAGGTCTTCCACACCTCTTGCTGTACACCAAGCTTTCGCGAGCACTTTCGACTCGCCGTGTATTTTGAGTGCCTCCGTCATGCACACACACTATATGCACTATATGCCCATGCCTTCTCTTGGAATCGAGACCGGGACCATGAATATAGCATTCAGCATCACTAAGCATTATACCGCCGGCACGGCAATAAACGTAAGCTATTCTTCTCGGCCATTACCATTTGAAAACTTCGCATATTAAATGCATGTCTGCCTTCTTGATATTCATAAAATTCTGCATCATGTCGATCAGCGGAGTCGTAAATGTCGTGCTGCCGCAGATGCGCGGTATTGATGGAAGGCAAATCACTACCCTCTACAAGCAATAGTACAAACAATCATTCCATTGACACTGCCAAACATGTAATATTACTAATGGCAATTAAAATGCTGGACTGTTACTGCAAACATTGCTATAAAGCAGCACTTGCCAATAATGCTTAAGTAAAGAATTTATGTTTCCTTTCGTGTTTTGTTTCTTTTTTTTGTGCCTCAAGTCATTAGAATAATTATATTTTTATGCGAAAACTGTTTGCGGAAGTGCGCTTTACCACGCTTTGAATGTTGTCACATGGGTTTTGAATTATCTTGCATTTAAAACTTTGCTATTAAGTGTTATATAACTTTACCATGGATTCTTATAATAATGATAATGGACTTCATTTTTAAGCCAGAAATAATTCACAAGCCTTAGGATGTATGTGGAGATTCTAAGAACCTCCAGTTAAATCATTATATTTGAGTAAATTTAACAAGGTTCGGTGAATTCAACAAACGTTGGTACAGTATTGCAGTAATTCTTCCTTTCTTGTGCGCCAATGCCAAGGATTACTAAAAATGAGCCATCTCCATAAGGTTTTGAATCATTATTTCGGAATGGTGATTTAGCCATAGAGACATAAATGTTTAAGTAAAACGTATTATTTGATAATAGTTTCGAATCAATTTATATGACCATTTATAACAAATTTCAGTGTTGTCCTGGGTTTTTTTCCCATTGCGGAAAAGGTAAAGATCAATTGATCCCAATTAGGAATTTTAAGTTCGAATAGAAATACAGGGTGTTTATAAAGTCCCGAACCCATTTTATGTTTAATAACTCATAAAAGAATATAGATAGATTAAAATTAATAACATAAATGGTTCGATAGACGCAAAACGTTTCATGACCCTTGTCAATGAACTTCCACGTATGTCCCCTTCATCGCACGGAGAATATCATGAATTTGATATTCAATTTCACGCCAGGTACCGGCAAGCATGTCGGCATCCAAAGAAGCTATTGCGGTTGTAATTCTGGCTTTTAGGTCATCAATGTTCGACGCTCTCCTCCTGTAAACATTGTCCTTTACAAATCCCCAAAGGAAAAAGTCCAGCGGCGTTATATCAGGTGATCTGGGTGGCCAAGGAATTGGACCTCCTCGCCCAATCCAGGTTCCTGTAAAATGGTCATTCGAAGCATGACTCGGTCGCGTATTAGTCCACACCATACATTAATCTTTGGGGATTCCCTTTGTGCCTCACGTTATTCATGGGGGTTTTCAGATAACCATATGCGCACATTATGGCGATTAGCAATGCCAGAAAGATGAAAGAATGCTTCATCGGAGAACATTATGCGCTTCAGAAATTCAGCATCATCTTCTATCCTCCTTAACATATTTGTTGCAAAAACCGTCTTCCTAGGCTTTTAACAATAGGCAATAGTTGTCAAAAACAAAAGGGAGAAAAATTCAATTAATAAGCAGACGATATTTAGAAAAGTACAGATATTTAGACTAGAAAATGAAATTATCTGAAATTTAACCACACGCGCAGACGATATTTACAAAAGTAAAGATATTCAAACCTGAAAAGGAAAATATTTAAGTTATTCCATCAATAAATGCCATAAGTTTGTTTATATCTTCCTTATTTTATGAGTTATTAAACATAAAAATGGGTCCGGGACTTTATAAACACCCTGTATATGAAGTAAACTATAAAACTTGTGAAGAGATATAATCATGAAATCCTTTGATCCTAGAAATGTAAAGGACAAGTCCCAAATCAATTTATCTAGTTTGGTGTATCTCCAGTTTGGTGACATTAATAAACTTGAAAACTGTGTCTTATAGTTAGCAACATTAGAGTCACTATTAAATTCACATAAATATTAATTCCTCAACAGTAGCAAATATTTTGTAATGATGTCGTTCCTGCAGCTATTAAATTTACGAATAATAATTTAACAATTTAAAGCTTTGTGAAAAGAGGCTAAAGTAGAGATAAAATAGTGAATTCCTAAACAAAATTAAATTATTAAGACGTTGTCATAATACATTATCTTGTCTACAACAAATTACAAAACACCGGGTAAAATTTCAAATTTTCTAACAGAAATAAACTTTCAAAATTTTCAAGATGATCCTTTCCTAATATTATGTTGCATTGCCTGTATTGAATATCTGGAGGTCTAGAAAACGTGATGCATTATAAGGCCAAGAATAAATAGTACTCAGTAAATAAATTAGAGCCCTTAATAATTTTCAAATTACTATTTTATCGTGAATTTTTTTTATTTGCTCTATGATTAGGCATATACATATACACCCACGTTTGTGAAAATTGCAACACCATGAAGGACTTACGCGAGTGAGCTGAAATTTTCAGGAAATGCAAAGTAGCCCATGATATGCAAATGATTAGAATTGCAAATCCGTAGCGCATGCGTATGCTGAGCAGCGCCCTCTGAACGGCTGATGGATCCGAATAAATAGACGGCTGTAGCGAGGCGTGTATGGTTATCGGTGGTTATCTGCTAGTGGTAAACGTTAACTCAATCTGTACTTATGCCTCGTCGACGAAAGAGAGCGAGATTTGAACAACTTACAGAGTTTGAACGAGGGAGAATCATCGGCCTTCGTGAAGCTGGATTGTCGTATCGTGCAGTAGCCTCTCGTGTGCAGCGTAACAGCAGCACAGTGATGCGCGTTTGGAAGCAGTGGACGGACGAGTGTCGGACAACTCGGAAATCCGGGAGTGGACCCCGAAATGTGACGTCAGCTCGCGATGATAGACACCTGGTCCGCATGGCGCGGACGGACCGTACAGCTTCCTCTAGACAATTGGCAGCACTGTGGTCAATAGCTACAGGTGTTTCATTGTGTGCTTCATCAATTCGTAGACGTCTGCTGCAGTGTGGACTGCGCGCACGGACTCCTTTATACAGGATCCCCCTAACGCACGACCATCGCCGCCTGCGGCTACAATGGGCCAATCAGCATAGAGACTGGCGTGCTGATTGGCAGCATGTCGTGTTTTCTGACGAATCCCGCTTTAATTTGTGGTACCATGATGGCCGCATTCGTGTCAGACGCTATGCCGGTGAACGCCACCTTCCGGAGTGCATTATCGAACGCCACAGTGGACGAACACCCGGAGTTATGGTCTGGGGCGCCATAGCATATCATAGACGATCTCAATTGCTACGAATTGTGGGCAATCTGAACAGCAACCGGTATATCCGTGAAGTTCTACAGCCCGAAGCTGTTCCCTTCCTTCAAAGCTTGCCAGGCGCTGTATTTCAACAGGACAATGCCCGCCCTCATACTGCTCGGATTGTTAAATCCTTCTTTGCAGCGCAGCAGGTACAGCTTCTTCCTTGGCCTGCGTGTTCCCCGGATATGTCGCCAATTGAACATGTGTGGGATGTCATTGGTCGGCGTCTTGCTCGTGATCCTCGTCCTGTTGCGTCTGCAGACGAACTTTGGGTACGCGTACAAACGATATGGAATGCTCTTCCTCAGTCAGACATTCAAACTTTGTTTGACTCCATGCCACGTCGTGTAGCAGCACTTATTGCGGCGCGTGGTGGCCACACAAAATACTGATTCTGATCTCTTGTTCTTGTTTGTTTGCTTTGAACATTTAATCATTTATTTGTACCACTACCACTCAACTGTGTATTAAATTGCATTCAATTATGACGATTCCTTCTTGGTGTTGCAATTTTCACAAACGTGAGTGTATATTGTTAATTTTGTTTCCACTATTAGAATCTCTTAAAAATCTATAGTAATATTTTAAGACCCTAATACATAATTTATTTTACAACCAATTTAGATTACTTGACCTTATTTTGCTTAAGGTATTGTAGAGAATATATATCAACATTCACAATTTACTGAACCAATTACAATTCAATACGAACCAGTTGGAAACATAACACCATGAAGAGAGCTCCCGACCAGACTGCTATTAACTGCAAGCTCCATCTTTTAAAAAAACTCTAAGTTAGACATGGACAACTAAACGAGTAAAGCAGCCTGAAGGAGTGGAAGGTTTTTCCTTGTTTCAGAATCCAGAAAGCCAATTGCCGATTACAGAAGAATCCTTAGAGAGACAGATGCCTCTTCTTCTACTGCACAATGCTGTAAATGGAAGAAATTTCCACCCGCCACCAATCAGAAAAGCTGAGAGTGTAAAGAGAGCACAAATCATATAGAGTCGAATACAAATTCGAGGGAAAAATATTCGAAACACTTCTTCAACTCTGAATTATTCTAGATGATTGCTAAGTATAGCTTAGTTGCAAAACTAGCATGCTGGAAGTCAGAGGAGGGAGGTTCCGATCACATCCTTGACATAGACCATTAATCATTACTCTTAAATTACATCAAGTAAAAAAAAATGTACATCACATGTGATGTGTACACCACATGACTTCCTTGTACGGAATGTTAAATTATAGGCATTTTTTGCTGCATTTCATTTAAACGAATTTCCTCGAATTTCATTAGAGATACTCGTATTCAGATAATAGATTCAGATCATTCAGATAATTCAGTTCTGAATTCGCGGCAAGGCAAAAAAACCTTAATATATCTTTATTAAAACTTGAAAAGCATCGAAAATTATAAAACACCAAATACAATTAAAACAATTTTTAAAATTAAAATTAGAATTTCTCTGCAAATACAAGTAATTCGGCCAACGAGCAAAAAGGCAAATTTTTTGGTGCACAAAACTCAAAGTTTATTTTGGGTCCCATTCGGCAAAAAGACATTGAAAGTGCAGAAAATGACTTAATTCACTGCTAAGTTTCAAATGCAAAAAATATGGTTGCTATAATAAAAATTTAGACTTGCCCGCATTTAACAACGCTTAAATTGTTGATAATTCTACAACTATTGCATGCAGATCAACTAAATGCACGAAAATCTTAACCAGAAAATAAGAGCAACATAATTCAATGACTTTAAAGCCAAAATGCATAATTTAATAACATATATGAATAAAAAACTTGAGCTCACGAACCGAGTAATCCAGTGGGTATATATTTGGTGCAGCCGATTGCGACCAAAAAGGGAGGTGCAAAACTACATGTTATAGTAGTCCTATATACAAAATTTGAACGTTCTGAGGCTACTCGTTTTTGAGTTATGCGAGATACATACATACATACGTACGTACAGTCTCACGAAAATCTCTCTTCTGAATTCATTTTAAATCCCATTTGCAATCCGTTTTCGATAAAAGAATCCTTTATTCTGTCCTTACGTACAGATGTCACGCGCAAATATTGTAAAATTGCATTCGAGAGCGGTAAAAATGGATATTTACGTTGAAATATGATACCCGAAAATTATCGCAATTACAATACTTCCTTTATCTCGTACAAGGAAGTAAAAATTCTGTTTTTTTATTTTTATAAAACTCCATTTATTACCAAGTAATAGGCAATAATAAGGTGAATTATTATAACTAATGAATAAACTTCTTGATATTCATTTCATCTAAATTCATGGGTTATATCATCAATTCACCGTCAATTCACCATTCAGATCATGCTATGAAACCCAAACTGTTTTCCTGTAAGTAGAGCTCCTGAAATAATGCCCTGCCTTTGTCTTGTTAAGGAGGAGTAGCGGATATGTTAGGTTGACTGATTAAAGCAAAGTGCATTTGAGTAATGTCTGCATAAGGAAATGATGCCTTTCATGGAAACCTATCTGAGGGAAATTTGCTCATATTCCTGTTATACGTGGGAAGAGTCAGGAAAATACCCTCGCAGCCAGCTCGATCACTGAGAAACCTCAAAAGAATTATTGATGTTCAAGAATCTTATATACTTGGCAGTTGCTTTGCCAAAGGAAAGGTACAAACCTAATGACAGTATGTTCAAAGCTGAAGTTCGACTATAATGTTTATTATATTCTTTTCTCTACATAAGAAACATTAATGAGCATAATGTATAATATTATGCACTTTCACTAATGTACGACTTAAATGATAATAATATAATGAACGACTTAAATGACATTTTCTGTAGTAGGAAATTTGTACAAGGATTTACGCGACGTTTTCTATTAAAAAAAGTCATAGAATAATATGTCTAAACGAATATTGCTACAGGTGATGACCTTAAGCTTAAATTAAATGTAATCAGCCTTTCGTTTCACTTTTGGTCTTTGTTACATCATTACTTAAGTACTTTGAAGTACAGACACGTAAAGTATCTGTTATTTAAAAAAGTTCTGTTGGATTTAATATTAATCTTCTAGTAAGAAATTATACTTAAATGACATTAATACACTAGATTTAGTCCATTGCAGAATGAGTTCCAGAGGAATGTTTTACATTAGCATTACTTACATAATAATTACTTATTAGTAATTTATTTTATATCACTATATGGGAACTTAAGACTCACTCTTTGAAGCTAAGCTACTGCAAATTTAGAATAACAACTTACCCTTGGAGTCTTAGAGTACTTTCCTGTCCTGGAATCCCGAATAGAAGATATTTCTAGGAATTCTGTTTCCTGAAAACAAAAAAAATACGTTTACTAATAAATATTTCTTAGTAACAAATAAATGCATACATTAAACATATTCTCGACTTTTGATTTTACCCGCGCTTTTCAATCAAATAAATCTAGAATGCAAAATAACCTTAAGACGACGTAATTAGATTAGATTATGAATTACTGTATGTGATTTTCAGAAAGATTTTATGAATTGCACTACAAAATGGCAATGAAAAAAGAATTTTATTAAGAGCCTTGCCAATAATAAAAAAACAGAATAATAATTAGAACACCTTGGGTACTGATATTATTCAATAATAAATGAGTAATCTACATAAAAAATACCACTGATCCTTATTACCATAATAAATACATTAATAAATGAAAAAGGAGACTTTTTTCACAAGAAATACTACCGACGTCTTTATCCCAGATGGATTTTGATACATGGTGATGGAAGATCTAGCTCTCTTATAATACTATATTATATAAAAAAGCAACGAAAAACTGTCCCTTTATTTTGACGAATATTTCATATTATTAATAAAATGAAAGAGGAATCTCTATTAATAACAGAATAAACTAGCTATGAGTACATTTGAAAAGTTTAATCTTTGAGAATTTATTTTTAATTACAACGCAAAGTATAAAATAAAGTCTAGAACAAACTACGAAAGGGAAGAATATTAGACGTCGCTTAATGTTATCATTCGGATGTTGTTACCGAATAACAGAATTCCTGTCCGTTTGTGTACGAAATCATGGAAAATGTGTCGCTTTTTATAATCAACAATTCAGTTAATATGATCAAAATGTTATAGAAATTTTTTTAGCTGAAGAAAAGTCAGTAACTTCAAATTTGGTAATAAAAATTGAGAAATGACAAAAAAATATATCTAAAGAATGGATAAGTTGCCAAATAGCTTGGTTTCGATCTTAGTCAATCATTTGAAATTAGGCAAAAAATCAACCGTAGTTCGATAGAGATTTTTAATAACTCTGCTACGGATTCTGAGAGAGATCAGATACGAGTCCCTCTTTTTCAAAGGTTTAAAAAAAATCTCCTAAACTAAGGTTACTTTGTTGTTTAACTTCAAATTATACACTCACGTTTGTGAAAATTGCAACACCAAGAAGGAATCGTCATAATTGAATGCAATTTAATACACAGTTGAGTGGTAGTGGTACAAATAAATGATTAAATGTTCAAAGCAAACAAACAAGAACAAGAGATCAGAATCAGTATTTTGTGTGGCCACCACGCGCCGCAATAAGTGCTGCTACACGACGTGGCATGGAGTCAAACAAAGTTTGAATGTCTGACTGAGGAAGAGCATTCCATATCGTTTGTACGCGTACCCAAAGTTCGTCTGCAGACGCAACAGGACGAGGATCACGAGCAAGACGCCGACCAATGACATCCCACACATGTTCAATTGGCGACATATCCGGGGAACACGCAGGCCAAGGAAGAAGCTGTACCTGCTGCGCTGCAAAGAAGGATTTAACAATCCGAGCAGTATGAGGGCGGCATTGTCCTGTTGAAATACAGCGCCTGGCAAGCTTTGAAGGAAGGGAACAGCTTCGGGCTGTAGAACTTCACGGATATACCGGTTGCTGTTCAGATTGCCCACAATTCGTAGCAATTGAGATCGTCTATGATATGCTATGGCGCCCCAGACCATAACTCCGGGTGTTCGTCCACTGTGGCGTTCGATAATGCACTCCGGAAGGTGGCGTTCACCGGCATAGCGTCTGACACGAATGCGGCCATCATGGTACCACAAATTAAAGCGGGATTCGTCAGAAAACACGACATGCTGCCAATCAGCACGCCAGTCTCTATGCTGATTGGCCCATTGTAGCCGCAGGCGGCGATGGTCGTGCGTTAGGGGGATCCTGTATAAAGGAGTCCGTGCGCGCAGTCCACACTGCAGCAGACGTCTACGAATTGATGAAGCACACAATGAAACACCTGTAGCTATTGACCACAGTGCTGCCAATTGTCTAGAGGAAGCTGTACGGTCCGTCCGCGCCATGCGGACCAGGTGTCTATCATCGCGAGCTGACGTCACATTTCGGGGTCCACTCCCGGATTTCCGAGTTGTCCGACACTCGTCCGTCCACTGCTTCCAAACGCGCATCACTGTGCTGCTGTTACGCTGCACACGAGAGGCTACTGCACGATACGACAATCCAGCTTCACGAAGGCCGATGATTCTCCCTCGTTCAAACTCTGTAAGTTGTTCAAATCTCGCTCTCTTTCGTCGACGAGGCATAAGTACAGATTGAGTTAACGTTTACCACTAGCAGATAACCATACACGCCTCGCTACAGCTGTCTATTTATTCGGATCCATCAGCCGTTCAGAGGGCGCTGCTCAGCATACGCATGCGCTACGGATTTGCAATTCTAATCATTTGCATATCATGCGCTACTTTGCATTTCCTGAAAATTTCAGCTCACTCGCGTAAGTCCTTCATGGTGTTGCAATTTTCACAAACGTGAGTGTATATTGGCAGTTTCTGTTCTAATCAAAGGTACCCTGAAAATATTAAGATTAGAAGTACAACATCTTCAAATAATTTCCAGAAACCTTATGAACAAAAAGGAACTTTTGCATTAAACACATTATAAAATCTGATCTTCCTAGGAAACTTACAATTAGACCAGTTCTTTAAAAGATAGCTAGTGACTTTTCCTTATGTCGTAGAAATACCACAGAGACAAGAGAAAAGAGTAAAGAGAACGCTTTTATTAATCCAAACAAAGTTTAACATACGGTACCATTTCATGCTTACAGAAATCGTGGTTAAACTAAAATTAATGAAGTTTAAATATAGCCTAACAGCTTCACAGTATAACTAGCGCGCAAGCTCGTTCTGGTGGAAATCGGCGTAAATAAGACTAATAGCAAGAAATAGTCAACGCCACAGAATTCTAATCGAAAGCATCAAAGTTAACAACGCAGCCTTAAAGCAGACAGAACACGCTCTGATTTCATACTCCAAAACCTTTCCTTAAATATTTCGTTCATGCTACCTAATTTGAATATCGAGCGCTTTGGAAATTTACGTTCTGGTAGGGAAATGAAACGAGGCTTGATAGAAAAGTAACTTAAAGTAACTGGTTAGAAAATGAAAATGATACCTTATAACATTACAAACAATTTAAGCGAACGTTTGCATTTTCCTAATTAAAATGCTGTAAAACTTCTTGTTTTATGTTTCTAGTTACATTTACATTAAATTAAATATATCCCTTTCTATTTTGGAGGGCACTTCTTCTCATCATTTAAGATTATAATACTGCTCGGTTAGCTGCCCAACCGGTATAGTGGTTAGCGTCGCTAACTGCAGTGTCGAAGGGTCCGAGTTCGAATCCCGGAGAAGGCGTGGATACGTGTAAACTTATAGTGTCGGTTCGGCATGGCGGCACTCCAAATATGCGGGAAACCGAAAATCTTTTCGTATGGTTTGGTGGAAGGGGTGGGAGATCCATTCCTCCGGAGGAATGGAACTATTCGCCGTCACCGTTTAGGCGTCAATACATATTTTTCTTTACATGACTGTATTTATAGCTTGTCGTATTATATTAAGTTGATTTAGTTTAATAATTCTGTTTACCTATTGCATATTTAAGAGATATTTTTCTTTATATGCCTATGTTATATCTTGCCATACGGTATTATTAAGTTTATTTAATTTAATAATTTTCTTTACCTATTGTATCCCCCCGGGGAACGACGTAGAGAACTCTGCGAAGCTACTGGCTAGGATCTGTACCTAGGCAGTCTCGGCCACGGGGGTATACAAATTATGAACCTAGTGGTTCTGGGAGCTCCGGAAAGGTCATTTATTGGCCGGCATGTCTTAGAGCAGGGTGGTTCTGGTAACCCGGGGGAAACTCCTTGGGTTTGCTGGGTAATGTCCCCCTGCGACGGGCTCGCCCGAGCGACTGGTGGGTAGCAAATTGACGACCAGTGACGCCCCAAATTGGGTGCGTTGCGCCGACCCCTCAAGGTTCCGGGAAAGAGGTTGAACGTGGGCCTCGGTTCTGCGGGGGGAAGGACCTGTAGTGCTTATTGCGAAACGGGGAAGCCAAATGTTGTTGTTGTTACCTATTGTATACCTCTACCTGTGTTAAATTTTAAAAGAAAAAAAAAACAATTGCAATTTCTTGCAAGTACGTTAAACAAAACACAAAAACAACTTTCTATTTTTTTTTTCCATTTAAAGAACCAAACAGTTTGTTAACATTTACATTTTATCAAATTTCTCGTATTAAAAGCTTTTGAATAATATATACAATATTTTTGTATAGAATTTTATACAAATGCATCGCTACACATGGCATATTAATTTTAAGAGAATAATGTCTTGACAAGTTTTCAAAGTAATTCCGTTTTCAATTCAGATTTAAGAAAAATATGAATTTCCTGCTTGCATGAATGATTTCTCTGAACTAGCTGATTAAAATTTCAAGAAATTTTGACGAATCGTGTAAAAAATGTAACTGCATAATTTTAAAATCGGTAATATAACTTCTGTTATATCAGAGGTTTAGCCCCAGTTCTCTTTAATGCAGACAAAAATTTTCTAACTATGTGTAATTTCTTTATATCTCGAATTTGTATACAACTATGTGCAGTTTCTTTATATCTCATATTTGTAATAACTTTATAATAAGCAACCTTTATTACGTATACAAAAAGTAAACCCAATTATTAAACTAAATAAATTTAGTACGAGTATAATACAGCGAGGTATAATACAGTCATATAAAGAAAAATATGGCTTGACGGCGAAACGACCACGGTGAAATGGCGACGGCGAAAGGTACTAGAACCTTCTCCCCCCCCGGGGTACTCTCCATCAAAATTGGGGGCGCAGCTGAGGCAAATCGTATTGTCACCTGTTATGTGCTCAAGGCTGTTGCCAACGGCAAGCGTAAACTTTCGCTCCTTGCCAAGAGAAATTTCATGGGCTCAGGCTGATTACGTCAGACAAGTGAGCATAGACAACAGCAATAATAACAACATATGGCCAAACGTGATCACTTTAAGTGGAGCTTATTGTACAAGGATTCAGTTAGAAGTTAGAAATAATAAATATTGTAAGTGTAATAGGGAATTAAAAATCAATAAAATTAGCGAATAAGTATATCTTACAAATAAAGATGGACAATTCCGTGGTATTTCACGTGAATACTTGTAATGTGATTAACTGATGGGTACAGTGATTAGTGCTCTTAATTACTGTGTCATGCGTTGGACTCGGATTCGGAAAGGCTTGGATGCTTTAAGTGGAAAATATTTGAGTGAATTACACGGCGAGTAGGGAAAGAAAGGTTTGAGATCCTGGGACCCGTCTCTGAGATGTTACATCAAAAATGGTATAGACCTGAGTAAAGCCGCACTGCTTAAGTGTGGTGCTTAAGCCCATGGCTAAGACAGATCCAATCTTGCGCTACTTGTCAAAATAAATTTCGTAAAATCGTTCTCATTAGGTAGGAGATAAGCCACAATAAAACTCATAATGAAAATATAAATATCGTGATGTGTACTTCACATGGGTCGAAGAAGATGCGATGGAAATATTATTTTCCAGCATATTAGATCAAATGAAACGTTATTTGAATTGGGTTTCAATATCCATGTCTTTTTATATATCTGTGCATGTCAGAAAATATTTGACGTGGATATTTATAACAACTTTGCATATATAAATAAGTATATATGTAATATAAATTGTTGAATATGGCTATTTTGTGCTGAACATGTAAAATGCTTTAAATTATAACTTAACTTAGTTAAATTCCTACTATAATACAATTCTGTCAATTTGTTTATATCTACAGTGCTATTTATTCATTTTTCAATTGGTTATGCGGTAAAGCACATGCTTTCATATTTTGCAATTAATTTTGTACACCTTAATAAACAGAAACTGTTTGATTATTTGCCGATAGCGAGAAGTATTTCCCTTTCTAACTTTTTTAATTAACTTAACCTTGTCTATTAAGTCTTACTTTAGAAGTACAGCTCTTTTTATTAGCCGGAATTCAATTGAAATTGTTTGTCGAAAGAATGTTGCACTTGTTAAAATTTCTATCAAATGTTTTTTTCGTTTCTTTCATTTTCGCTTTGTAAGTATTCACATTTTATTTTCTATCATTCTTATTTTGCAGCTTGTTATTGTATTCTTTTGCATGGTCGTAATTTAGTTGATAATTGTTTTGAAGTAATTAATTTCAAATGTGTATGGAAACCTTTAGATGATAATTGTTTTGAAGTAATTAATTTCAAATGAGTATGGAAACCTTAAATTAAACGACGTGTCTTCACAATGCGTGTTATTGCATGGCTAGAATATTTTCAGTTACATAAAATTTACTCTTGTATGTATACAGGAAAAATATTTTCAAAATAAAGTTTTTATCAAAGTACAACTTTTAACTGCAAATAATATGTTTACTGACTTCTAACTGTTTTTCAGAAATAATAGTGTTGCCATTTATAACTGCATATATAGCTGTAAATTAGAGTTTCAGTTATCTTAGAAAGAAAATCACGCTTTCCAAAATTCACTTAAAATAACAACGTTTATAATCATACATACCTTTTAAGTGTACAGAACATAACCTGTTCTTTAATTAAATGTATCCTTTATTAAAAAAATTTTAAACTCTTTTTTTGTGGGGGTACCACAAGCAGATATTATATTTCTTCTTTGTGGGAATGAGTTGAATAAACGTTGCCACTTCCATACAGCTAATTTTTACCTAATTTAAAATTTTAAAATGCTTACAGAAATATCGTTTTATTTTATTGTACTCTCTTGAGATTGTCTCACTGTGTGGACTTACAGATAATTAAAATGCATTTCAATTTTAGTTTATTTAAAACTTAAAGAAATTATGACTATTATATTGAGATACGCAAATATGTCTAAGGATTTTCAGAAATTTTTGCAACTATTTTCGACGTTTTATTTGTCAGCAAAAAATAAATTTTATTTATGTAGTAATTGATGAACTAGTTAAAATAAATATGCTCATAACATAAAAATTTTTAAATTATCAAATAAAAGTTTCGGAAAGCAATTTTTGTTTATAATGAAGTAATGGAAATCCTGTGACGCATGTGGACATCGAAACGACTAGCAACCACGTACACATGCATAGATACGTGCACCTAAACATATACACCTGTTATTGCACTGCAATAGCTCTGCGATACAGCAGCACCAGTAGAAATGATTGTTCTGGATATTCTCGAAATTTTATCTCGTACAACCAAAGCTAATACATACATATTAGCTGTCACAGACTACTTTACTATGCGGCCGAAAACTTATACAATCCCTGATCAAGAAGCTTCACCCGTTGCAGAAGTCTCAATAGAAATCTGGATTTGGCTATTTCGATTGCTTCTTTTTATTTACTGACCAAGAAACAAGCTTCACATCTTCCATATTTAAAGGATTATGTAGAATTATGGTATGAAAAAGACTCAAATCTCTACATTACGTCCACAGTCGGACGGCATAGCACAGAAATTTAATGAAACAATAGCTCAGAAATAATTATCTTTATTCGTAATTCGGAGCCAGCTGAACTAAGACCCACAACTGCTATTATTCCAGCTAGCGTACAGGAGAGCCTTTTTTGACAGCCATGAAATTTCTCCATCGCAAATGACTTTTGATCCTGGCCTTAGTGTACCGCGTGACCTACTATTCGAACGACAGCAGGACACGCCTTCTTCGCCTAAGCAGTATCTGGAGGATGGACAGAAGTGTCTAGAAGACGTTCATCGGTTCGCCATGGAAAGGATTTACGCAGCGAACGAAAGGATGAAGATGAGGTACGATGCCAAGCTCACGGAAAGGAAATTTAAGGAAGGGGATCTGGTTTTGGACTCCAAGCGACATCAAGAATTTCGTCCAGACTGCAGACATCCTTCCAAGGGATCAAGAAGCTGAGAGACTTTGTGATGCATGTCCAAAGAACTTGTTTTTTTAACCGTAAAGTAATGCACTATTATAGACTTAAATTTTGGTATGATAATGAGTGTTAGTTGTCTTTGATCTTATGTACGGCATGGGGAAACACAGTCGTCAAGCATTTATTTATTTAGTAAATTCTTAATTTTTGCTACAGTTCTATATAAGTCTTTGTTTCTCATATAGAACTGTTGATCGTTCGGTACTGAACGTGGCAACTGTTAAATTTTTTAAAATAGCCCAACTTAAAGGCGGCATACGAACAAATATGATCTTCATGAGCTTCGGCGACTGATCTTTCCCGAAGCTCGTGCTTCGCCTCGCGTGCTCGTGCTTCATGCTCGCGTTACGCTATATAAATATAGCTCCGAAAGCTTTAGAGACTTGTTACTTTAATTGGATGCTTTTCAGCTCTAAGATTTAGAGTTAATTGAACTGCGATTAAAAGTTCACTCTGTAAGTCATTTTGGAAACTGATGATATTTCTTGTGCGCTAAGGAAGAATTGCTTAATATCCGCGTTCACCTTCAGCTGTTTGCAGTTATTTATTGTGTTGCATATAGTTAAATTTTGTACAACAATCCACAGTAAAAATAAAAATATTCTCATATAATGTAATTTTCTGTAGTCTGTTTGCATTAATTTTCTAACAAATTGCTCCTCTTTAATAGATTCACAGATTTTATATTACTTTTATTACATTTTTCTTTATAAATAACGCTATTAATTAGAAAAATAATTATTGTATTGTTTTACTATTTTAATATTTAATTTCTGAAACTATTGTTATAACATTTTATCACAATTTTTTCCTAATACCAAGAAAAAAACTCACGAGACTCTTAAAATATAATTTTTTAAACAAAAGCAATTTTTTCCCTCAGTATTTTATGTTTTTCAACAATTTTAGCTTAAACATATTAACAGCAACTCTTTCTTTAATTTCTAATACTTCTTTCATTTAATTTATATTTTAGCTGTGAAAATTCCAGAAGTCAGTTCAAGTAATATACAGTTTTCCAGGCTCATAAATTTTAAAAAGTTGTCAGATGTTTGCGACTCCTCCTGTATCACACATTGTATGTTATACTTAGGAGAATTTTATGCTTATCTGCACTTTAATTATCTAAATTAAATGCAGTGAAACGTAAATGAACGATAACTTTTCTTTACGCTGGAAAAACTCAACTCAACAAAAAGAACTTTGTGTGATTTGACATTGTAGAAATAAATACGTAAAATTAAAAAATAATAATAAATTATGTTCTGATAAGTTTTTGTTAAAAATTGATTATGTAAAGTTAATAAAATAATCTATATTTTTATTAAATATTAAAAAACGCACTTGTTTATCTTTAAGCTCTAAGCGATGCTATCTGTAAAATTAAAAGGAATACATTTTACGCAACGGTAAACAATTTAAAAGAATAATTTAAATTAAACATACTATAATACTCACAATGTTCTCTAGCAATATTTTGCTTCTAAAATTTCAAAAAGAAGCTGATAACTAAAACAGTGAAGGAAACTGATCCAAATTTTGCTGCAATTTTTCGTTTGCTTGTGAAACAAAGAAATTGTAGATTATTTTATGATCAATTCAGAAAAAATTAGGTACATAAATTCTTCTATGCGCAAATTGTTAATCCAATTTTCCTGCAGTTTCATGCTTAATTATGAGACTGGTGATGCTCGTAATTTAACTTGTTATATGTTACTTTTAATTGATAATTTCCATTGAAGCAAATACGAGCTATGGAAAAACATTCTACTATTTCTAGAGTAAATGCGAAAAATGAATCGCATGAAATCACGTATTACCCATCAAATGGTGAACATGATGCAATATTCCACAATTATTCTAGTTGAGGCACAAAAAACATGTAGAGAGGTATTTAAATGTTTTCATGTGCTTCTGTGGAAAACAATGGTTATTCAAGTTTTAACTGCACGTTTGCCCGTAAACGTGGTACAAACCTTTCATAATTCATCTTTGTAAAAACAATAAGCTGTTAACGTTATTGCAATTTTCACTGCGATATCTGATCAACTAAATACGCAGAATCTCATTTAGAGGAAGAGCATAAGTTTCCTATGATGTATTCAGATATGGTACTCCAACTACTCACGATGGGTGAGAGAGTGAAAGGTGATCATTGGGAACGATTTCAACTACATGAAAGATACGTCCTAATTATTCATGCACCTACTTTGCTGAATTTTAAAGAAGCAACGCTATCTGACGTTAACTATTCCACTACAAAGACATAATGGCACTGTGGAACCAGTATTAAAAGCACGTTTATTAGTTGCATAACGTATCTCATCTCTTACCACTTACCATCTTCTCTGCATTTAAAGTGGGGAAATGTTTGAGTAACTTCGAATGCCTAGCACCAACGTATCTTCACTAACGAATTAATGTTTTCACTTCAATTTCGACAAGGCACTGACATACGTACGTTGATAATTCATACAAACCTTTCGAACAGCATAGGATGAGATGGTGTAGAAGGCTGTCAGCTATGCTAGTAGATCTCATTTGATCACACAGTCACACCCCGCTATAATAAACCCGGATAATAGCGAATTGCTGGATATAACGAACAAATTTTTAGTCCTGTTCAATTTCCTGCAGATTTAATCACTCTATAACGAACTTCTAAATGTGCAAAATTACGATATAACGAATTTTACATCTACCTTGGACTGAAACGTTTTTTTTTCTGGATTTCTACAGTTTTCCATGAAAAGTTATTAATCCTTAACATCCTCCTGTTTAGGGTGTTGGAATAACAAAGAATACCTTTAGATTAGTTTTATTTTTGTTTTCAATCTCATATTTCTCTATTCTAATGCAAAATTAACTGCGAGGCTGCGTCATATAATGAGCCAAAGAGAATTCATCCATTCAGACAAAAATCTTGAACAGCTTCCTGATTCCATTTTCAGTTCTTCGATTGACTTATCAGAGAGTATTCTGTTCAAGGCTGAAACCTTAGTCATTGTTTCAAATACATATTTTAGATGCAGTGCGAAGGGTAGGTGTAAACTACGAGTTTTATGCTGAGTAATGTTTCGTGTAAAATTAGTAACCTATGGCAGAACACAAAAACAACGAAAATTAAATTTAGTAACTGTATAAGGTATTTCTCCCGCCTACATGGCATGCCTTCTTGGTGTAATGGTCAGCACGCTCGAGAGGTCCGTGGGTCGAGTCCCGGCGAGGACATTGCTCATTTTTCCCTTCTCCTGCTTTCAAAAAATACCTAATGAGTCTTCAACTACACTTAGCAGTAACTGTAATTAAATTTTAATGTGATTTTGAAATTACTATTGGTACCTTCTGGCAGGATGTGATATGGTAATCGCTCGTTTTGGGTAATTTGTCAATAATTTTTGCACAATATTACGAGATGATCCCTTTTGTTGTAATGAGATCAGATGGCGCAAACGACATTTTCAGTCCCTTGAAGTTCGTCCTAGCATAGTTCTACTGTATTGATAACAGTTTAATAGCTCTTTGGTATGCTTATAAGATTTAGTTGTTAATGTATAAAGTTTCTTTTATAGCTAATGTAAATTTTTGTAATCTGCCGTACTTTTTTAAACAGCGACACCTATATTAGGAATAAAAATTTTGGAGTGATGCGCTTTGGCAGGCGCCATGTATGGAAGATGTTGATCCCGTGAATAACTAATGCATATTTGTAAACAAAACGTGTAGTGTTAGTTTATATCACGTGATGTGCGACCATTTGATTCAAGGAGTTTATAGGATACTATTCCATAAACTGATTTCAAGAAAGAACTCTAATTTCTTTTGATTATCTACTTCCTTTTCAAAACGAACACCTCAACGATACAGATAGGCGATTTACGTCAAAGGTAGGATTTTGTTTTTACATCTTAAGAATATTGATAGGAATAAGTAATAATATAAGCAAACGTTTATTTAAATGAAATATTGAAAAGTATATATTCTACAGATATCACATGAAATCAACAATAAGTCATTTTCATGCCACCATGTCGTGGCAGAAACTTATACTTGTCACTAATTGAAAATATCTTTGTTATCATATGATGTGAAAAAAAAACTGTGTAAGAATATTCTGAATCAACAATAATATTTTACAATGGGTTGCGTAAGCATGGCGAACAGTAATATCGACATTTGTTTGTTTAAGTCCCGGCGTTTAGCGAAACGAAGGAACCGTTTTTTATTTGTATGTCGATGTTATCACTTTTTTCTGATATGAAACTTCTCATTTTTATTTGTAAATTTTCCTGTACCTATACATGACCTAGGTATGTCGCGTTTTATAAATATCTTTTTACCCCACTACTGTAGCTAGGATTTAATTTCGGGAGAGGGAATGTGACTTTTATAAAAAAACCAATGTAACTTTTTCTATTAATAAACTGAATCTTAGTTTCGTGAGACTGGCTGCAACCCATGCTGATTCGCACTAAAATACGGCCATGTACCACCCTGAGCTTCACGACTTAATTTCAGATTTACTCAGTATTTATAATGTTTTCAAAATAGGTAAAACATATCTTGGTTTGGGTAGTTTATTAACTGATTAATGCTCATAGAAATGTTTTTGAAAACTGGTGTCAAAATTAATTTAAAACATCTTTTGTAACGTAATTCAGGATAATAGTTTTCTTCACTAAGCATTTACTCTCTTATCATTCATAACCAGTAATTTTTGAACAAACGATTCTTCTTATAGCAGAATTTTTTTAAATCCTTACGATTTGTATTACTACTACTTTTTGTACTACAATGGAAGCAAATACGTACATAAATTCCAGTTCTTAAAAGAAGTCCTTTTCTACAAACTGAGCATGGTTAAACAGTTTAGGAGTTTTCGTTTGAAACGGTATTAGAATTTTCCTCATTTCGAGTTTGAGGAAGGGCCTGATAACAAACAGGGATTTGGACGTGTTTTTGTGCTCCTACTGACTGATGATTGACAACATAGCATTATGCGAAGATACGCTCTTTATAACGCTAGTTTCTTAAAATGTTATATAGGCGTGTGAGGCCTGATCATATAGCATGCAGCAAATATAAGGCGCAGAATGACAAAAAGGTAAAGCAAATTTAAAAAATTGTTGTTCTTTCAAAACTGTAATGAAATCTTTTTTCCATCAATTCAAAACAGTATATTGTTGCTTACGTACGGGTTCGTAATGGATTGAATGCATAAGTTGATAAAAAGTTAATAAAATTTATTCTTTTCACAAGAAATAAAACAAAATGCTTAAATATTTCCTAAAGATATTCGTACAATATCCCAATATCTCACAGGAAATACAGATTCGTACAATATCTCACATTTTGAACTACTAAAAACGTTAAATAGAACTCAATTTTAAAATACAGAGAAAGCTAATCCGATCTCACCGCGAATTCGCTACAATCAAGCAGCACTAAGTAAACAACTACAGTTCACTTAAAAGAACTACAACTGAGCTAAGACTTTTCATTCTGACTTTTAGAAGCTTTTTAATCAGGCATGAGCACATTCTGGCATTTTCTCGATTTTTCTGGATAGCAAAAACAATTACGAGATATCTATTTATTAAATATTAAATGCGCGCGCTCTTGTATTTTTGCTTTTCCGCCTTAGCTTTGTCTTCGAATAAAGTCTCGTGATGCATCGCATTAGGAAATAAAACAATTCTAATTACAATTCTGCTAAAAATATGTAAGTAAATACTAAATCCGTAACAATATTTATCTTAATAACGCAAACCTTGAAAAACATAAAAATATAGCTTTAACATGCTTTGATGTTTTTTTAAGCGAAAATTACTATAATAAATATTTTTGTTCTTACATACCGTATGCCTTCGTGGTGCAATAGAAAGCATGGCTTGAAATCGGGATTTCCAGATATCAAATGTTAGGGAAATATAGCTGTTGTTTCATGTTTTCCATATTTAAAAAATATTAATCCTCTACAAATTGCGTCCGAACTAAAGAGGGGTTCTTCACCAACCGTATTCATTTATAAGACCTAAAATTATGTCTAACGGCGAGACGTAGGATCAGTAACAAAAACATAATAAATGATGAGCATGAAATCGCTCAGAATGTACGTCTATCTATTTCAAGAAAATGTGTAGCATCAAAAAGAACATCAAAATTACCTTTAGCGGAACAATGAAGCATGCATTTTTAGCTTTGACGCAGTCTACAAAATATTATTATAGCTATTCGCAATTCTTTGAGCAATTCAAAGTTAAATTATATTCATATTTATAGAAAAGGTTTTATGCTCATTCTTTTTCGAAAGGGCATTCAAAGTATTTATATCCCTTCTTTTACTTTTTCATTCGTAAATAAAAACGTTAAATGTCTTAAATACAAACTTATAAAAAGTACATTTGCAAGTAGAGTGCAGTTAGTCAAATTAACCTGCATAGAGCATCTTAACAATCAAAGAAGACATGAAAATGACAAGGCATTAGTCGAATATTAGTAAAACTGAAACTCAACATTTATTATTGCGACAAAGGAAAATGCTAACTCTATTTAAGGTTAATTATCCTTTAAAATAACAATATGTAGGAAACGTAGCACATAATATTATTTTTTGTTACTGGCATTCTTTAATGTGCTGTTCTTTTTTCTTTCAAATCATAATAAAATTCAGATTAATGTTTTTATTTTATTTTTTGTTTTCAATGGTTCGTTATACACATTGTGAAAAATTGCGTTCCTTTTTCATTCTGTATTACCCCATGACAGATAAGCAATTAATAACCGTTCCTGAAGTTTAACAATACTGCCGAGAAAGTATAGAGTCATTGGTAAAACTCAAAGACCTGTCATCTTCTTTTCCACGCGGATAAACACCAACCATAAGAAAGTACACTCCTTTTTAGTGTTGTCTGTTCCCAGCTCACGTAAAAAATGTAAACACCGGCTTCCTCTTTCACCTTTTGCTTTTGAATTGACGTCTCTTTGGGATCATGTTCGGTTTTTTGACACCCAATTACTAAGGGCTGCTGCCACACGCCATCTTAGGTCACGATGCATTTCTATTTGCTACGCTATAAAAATAATAACTCAAAGAATAGTATTGTGTTAAGATTTAACAAATTACTCAAATTGCTTTTAATGTTGAATGCAGTTATTTCTACCATTAAAAGAAAGGCTAATACATATTTGTCATTAGAGTATCAATAATTAACACGTTATTTCTTTGTAAGTTTCAGAATCATATAAAAACGAGTTTCTGCTTGCTATGCTATGTTCAACTACTTCTATAGTGTGCTTAAATACAGAAGTAGCTTGGAAAGTTTTTAGCATTAATTATTTTTGGTAAAAATTAAAAAAGGCTCGAGAATGTAACCTATAAATGTATTAACAATTTAGAAACAACTCACATATTTAAATTTAGCAACTGATTTTAATATTAGCGTCATCTGAAGACACGTTTCCCTGATTTCATTAAAGTAAAACATCTTAAAATCTGTGTAAAATGTCGATGCTTACCTTTTAATATATGATTATCTATTTTAACTAATGGCAAGACAAATCCTATAATTCCTGAAATCCGAATCCTCAAAGGTACTCGAATCTATTGAATAGGTTGTATAAAAATAATTATTATCAGCAAGTAAAAAGAAATTTTATTTAATACCAATAAATTTTAATTTAAACAAAACTATGACTCTTTGTGTAATATAAAGCCCCTTAGTACATTAATTCAAATTCATTCATTTTTAAAAAACATAAACAAAAGCTTCCCTTTTTTTTAATGGCGAGCCCTCAGCCGACTTTGGCATGGCCAATACTAAGGCTAGAAGTGGTGGTCACTTTATTATAGAGGCACTTAATATGTGGGCCAGCTTTGCCTCCTCTGAAGCGATGGATAATTACAACCATGCCTTCTCCGGTATTCGAACCCAGGCCCTTTGGTATCGCAGCCCGCTTCCCTAACCACTATACTGTCTGAGCGGCGCAAAGGTGCAGTGGTTAGGGAAGCCGACTACTTAGTAAACAAAAGCTAAAGAAGTATATTTTCCAGAGTTTAAAGAGATAAACACTAACCATGCAAAGTTAAATTTTATTCAAAAATTTAAAAATGCTGCACTTGGCCGCTGCGAGGTGATTATGGTGATCCTAAATGCTACCTAAACTAAACTCGGTGGCACAAACAGCCTTCACCGTCTAGAAAGCAGATATCAGGGCGCTGCCGGTGCTTGTGCATCTTTGCCTCGACAAGCGGTCAGCTTGTCAGAGGCCCCTGGTGTTTGGACCCCAAGAGAACTTGGTGCTGATTTTATCAAGCCCCTCAAATGAAAGGCTGAGTCAACCTTGCCCAGCCCGAGGATCGAGCCCCAGACCTGTGGTGCTACTGCGCTACGAGCTAGCCACTGCGCCACTGGGCCCTTATGGTGATCCTGGTACACTGAAATTGCTACAGTAGAGTTCAGTTTTACTGCATGTTGATATTGGCGATGAATAAAAGTAATATTTTTAAAGTTGTAAGTTAAGACGTTAAATAATTAAGTTTTCTTAATAATCTTTCTTAATAATTTTCTTAATAATAGTATCTGGAATAATCTTGATGATTTGGACTTTAAAATCTCAAATTCACTTTTCTGAGATACATTAGATTCGAAAATTAGAATGCTCTATTTCCACATTTAACATTTCTTGTTGCAGTATGATTATTTTAGGATAATTTAGCATATATGTGAACATGTGAGTTGTATGTGCACGTGCATTTAAAATTATGCAAAATTTTGCATTCGTTTGACATCAGCTCATTTTGAAGGAGACGATTAGCAGTTCTTTGAAGCCTCAAACTATCCTTTTGATATAAGGAAAAATGTTTAAGTATTTTTCCTGTTCCTTTTTTAATGATTTATAGATAATTCTTATAGATATCATAAACATTAACCAACGGCGATCAACTTTATTCCAAGTTTTAATGAACAAGTTTTATTCTAGTTTGTTTTAGAAGGAGGAATTTTTATCTTGTAATTGTATCATCTTTACAAGATAGATTGCACTATATTTACAAATTTCACTTTTCATTCATTATCTCATTGTAGCTGTCGTAAGACGAATTTTTTTCCAAAAAATAGAGCCAAAATTTAGGGCGGACTTCGTTTACGTGAACAAAAATAAATTTCACGGGCAATTAATTCTAGGAATATCGATATCCTTCTCCTACTGTATGATATTTATATGCAGAAAGAATATCTTGTAATAACAAATAGCAAGAAAAACAGTTCTGGAGGAGAAATAGCTAAATTTGTACAGTTGAGCAGAAAGTACGAAATGCTACGAAAAAAGTTCAGGATGTAGTGTACGAAGTTGTCCTAAAATCTTGAACATGATTAGGTTATATTTGTGATGGAACTCCAACAATATGGATAAGTCAGCAAATGTTTCGTACTCTACATGGGATCGCGTGCATATTTTATAGTTAATGCTAACTACATAGCAGTCATTATACGGCTTCTTCCATTTGATTTTGTGTGCAAATGCGTAAAAATGCGTATGTACATGATTCGAAATTTTACGACATTTATTTCTGATTATAGAATCACGAATTGAGTATTAATTATTAATTTGAAAATGTTAATGCTGAAATAATGCTCAAAATCATTTTATGAATAATTTGAACGCACTCATAGTTACTCTGCAAATGTAGTAAATATTGCCGTCATACTGGTGCATTCATACTAGTGGCCAATATTTCTAATGAGCTGTTATATGAATTAATGAGAATTACATATTACGACGTAATTTCTTCATATTAATGCTTTATATATTTATTCTTGATATTAATGTGAGGAATGGGCTATGTCCCCTTCGAAATTGTATCAGGTTATAATTTTGAGTCTGCATTTGAGTCTCCATATCTGTTGAAACTTTTGGGATAAATCTGAGACTCGACGACTCTTGGCGCCCTGATTCCATCAATGTTGCCATTGTGAGATCAATTACTGTCGTGTCCTTTTTTTAATATATGAGATTGGCCAAAAAGTGGCGTCCTTCCTGATTTCTGTGGAGTTTGCTTCCAGTTGCATCGGACGTCTCATTTCCATTTGTTTCGGTTTAGGCTGGCACCCAGCTGAGCCTTGTCTTATTTCCTTCTGGAATTTGAAGGAGCTGCTTTTAATTCTTTGTACAATTGGCTTGTGGGAGTTGTCTCCCGCCATTGTTGTCAAGCTGGACGCCGAGTCCTTGTAGATCCGTCTAGTGACTCCAGAATTTAAACCACAGTATGTGATTGCTAAGCTGATGACTAAACGTTCAGCTTGGAACACAGAGCTATACTGTTCCAGCTTTCTTTGTCATACGTGTATTACTTCTCCGTCCAGAACGTGACAGTATGCATAACCAGTGTCTGCTGATGTTTTCGATCCGTCTGTGTGAGGAAGCCATCGGGCAGTTTGGTGCTGTTTTCACGAGAGAGATGTATGTAGTTTCCTAGGTTGTTCTCAGCGGGGTCACAAGAGATTTGTGGACAGTGTTGCTCATACTCGCTGAGATCAGGACTGTACCCCCATAACACTGCGCAGCCTTCTGACTTTTACGAGTGCCGCTTCCCACTCTAATATTAAATTGAGGGGTGGTGTCTCCGCTAGTACGTGCAGAGCAGCAGTGGGAGAGATTCTGTATACTTTGCATACCATAATTATTTTCTGCCGCTGGATTGCAAGGAGCTTGCGCAGCATATTGGTGGTTAAATGTGCTCCCCACGCGGCCGCTCTGCAAGTCACAATATTTTCCGCCACCGTCTTATACCAGATCCGGAGTAATTTTGATGATAGTCCCTATCCCGCTGCTGTCATATGCCTCATTGTGTTGGTCAGGTTGCCGATACATTGTTTTAGCATTGATATATACAGGAGCCAGGAAGACTCTGGTCAATGACTATGTCCAGATATTTGAGATTTGTCCAGAACACATTTTATTCTGCTGTCTAGTAGACGGAGGCTAGGATTACGTTTCCGTGGAGGACCGCGCCCTATGCGCCTTTTTATGAGAAGCGCTTGCGTTTTTAACTCTGACAGCTGAGGTTTGTGCTGCCTTGCCCATTGTGCAAAGATATTGAGGAACTCCTGCGTTTTGTTCTCCAGGTTGCTACGACCTGACCCTGTCAATAGGAAATCGTCCGCATACGCTATTATCGTAACTCCTTCCATGTTTTCAAAGAGTGCAAATACTGTATTGGAAACCAAATTCCTTAAAATTGGCCCGAGGCACTAACCTTGTGGGCATCCGCTAGTCAGAGTCTTTGTTACTGTATCACTATCCGTGATACAGAAGCAGATTGGTCTGTAAGAGGATGGGCTAATAGTCTCTTTGCCCTGCTTGTGAAATAAGGCCACCTCCGCAATTTTCGTGCTTGTAGGAAAGACGCATAGCCGCCAGCAAGCTGTTAGATAGGCAATGATGAGTTCCGGATGTTTTTTGAAAATTATTTAGATCATTGTATTGTCCACCCAATCGGAACCCGGAGCTTTCTTAGCAGCCAACATTCTTACTAGCTTTCTAACCTCTGTTACCTTTGGAGGAAGTTCACTGTCTTGCTGAGCTTATTGACTATAATTAGCAAAGTTGCTGCTTAACTTGCGGTGCATTGTTTGATCATTTTCTTCATCATCTACTGACAAGATATTTTCTTTGCATCAGAAGACTTTTGCATTAGAGGACGCTGCGGAGAACACGTTATGTGAAAGCGTAATGGATCTAAAGACCTTGTTTGCCGCAATCCTGTATGCGCGTCCGTAAGTTGCGACAGCGTTGTTGCAAAAATTCAGGCTTCAGTCTCTCGCGAGCCTTACGGTATTCTAGTAGACGAGCCCCCCCTTTAATACTTGATCCTGTGTGGTCTGTGCTCTTTTGTGGAGTGTTCTGGTGCGGTTGAAATCAATTTGTAATTCCTATGACCAACAGTGTGTACGTGGTCTGCTCGTGCAGGATTTTTTCTTGTAGGCGCTTTTGCTTGCGGTGTCGATTGCCCCTATTAATTGAAGATTACGCCTCATCTAGGTCTTCTCGGTTCTCGCATTTTGGGGAAAAGAATCCATTAGTTGGGAGAAGTGTGGAACTAGTGAGCTTAGGAACATCTGGTATCCTCTGTATGCGGTATTATACCTCTTTTTGACGATGTAGCTCGCTGCAGGCCTATTTTAAACATGATCAGCCTATGATCGCTGGCTGTCTCGATACCCTTTAGTACCCAATCTCATACGAGGGTAGCTATATGTGGCAAGGCTATTGTCAAGTCGGATAATCCTTCTGCCCGCGATGTCCCGAAAGTTGGTGGAGAGTCTGCTTCATTGATAATGACCAGGTTAATATCCTGCCAGGAACTCGAGAACCGCTTTTGCGCATGTGTTTTTTCTCCGCCTTTCCCGCAGGGGGCTGGGGGCGTTCAAGACCCCTGCTATTATCCCATGTGCAGCAGAGAGTGAGAATAAGATTTCAAGTTCTCTTATAGGAGTATCCATCGGAATGCTTGGTGGGCAGCAAACTGAGGCAATCGTGAGTTTATGCTCTCTGGTCTCCAAAATCGCTGTGACCGAGTGCTCTGATGTAAAAGTGTCGGGGACAGGGAACCGTCATAAACCAGTCTGCGTGTGCATCTTCTGAAAGCAATACTTTATTGGTGCCTGGACTACCCAGTAGTTTGCCATGTGCCGTGTTTGGTTCCTGTACTGATATGTTTGATGTTGGTGAAAACTCCAGACATAAATGGAAGTAATGTGAAATAGCATTAACTAATATGCCAAAGAATTAACGTAGCTTGCATAAAAGAATAAATAAACGGCCTGTTCTAGAAGAAAGTGTTGCGAATAGGGTATTAGAAATTTTTCAGCATCGATCAATTGTAGCAAGAAATAGCGTACGTTTATTTGCCTTAAAGAGGGCAGAAAAGAATGAAAAGGAAAAATTTAAAGAAATTTTGTGTTAGTATAGACGATTCATGGAATGGAATAATCGAGTTCTACGAGAAAAAAAATAGCACAAAAGCTTCCGAAAGATTCGGGCAACAAATTGATAAGTTTCAAGAAATATGTTATTGATCTACGAAGACAAACAAATTATTTACTGTCACATATTGGAAATATGGATGAAACTCCAGTAATGTGTTATATGATAGGAAATAAAAGGATTGATGTGAAAGGAACAACAACGATTCACATAAATGAACAAGCCATGAAAGATCTCACATCACCATACTGCTTTTCAGCTTAGAGGACGAAACAAAGTTAAAACCCAAGGTTATTTTTAAAAGAAAGATGATGCCAAAATGTAATTTCCTAAATAGTGTTTTCATCTACGTTCACAAGGAACGATGGATGGACGAAAACGATGTGAAACTGGGGATAAAAAATGTTTGACAAAAGCGTTCTGTTGCTTTAAAGAAAATGGAAAGTTTTTTGGCTTGGGGCATATTCAAATACCATCTAACGGATCGTACGAAGAAACTGTTGGAACAATGTAATACAGACAAGACAGCTATTCCAGGCAAGTGAACGCCATTAGTTCAGCTTTTAAATGTGTGTATCAATAAACCATTCAAAGAAAATTTAAAACTACAGTAGAAGACATAGATGTTAGAAAGTGAAAAAACAATTGCAAAAGAATGTCAAATGCCAGTCTAGAAGTAATGTGTCATAGAATGAAATTAAACTTGACATAATTCAAAACTTATTTTAAAAATGTAGTGTATCTAATAATCTAATTGGAACGGAAGATGATTATTTATTTATGGATCAGAGTAAAAGTGATGGAGAATACAAAACAGAATTTGATCATGCAACTGAAGGTGTAATGGAAGACAGATATGACGAACTTTTCCTGCGATTATGAACATTTTTAAGTTCATAAGGTACGCCATTTCTTTTAAATAAGCAGCGTTTAGGTACATGCAAAAATCTAATTCTTTATGCTTATGTTTTCCTTATTTTAAAACTCAATCATTTTTATATCTGGCATATAACAGTCACTAGTAATTTTCTTGTTTATTTTTGTACTAATAGTGTGCGTTATGAGCCGGAATATATGACACTTTTGTTTGATTAAAAGTTCTAGATACTTATTAGGCTACTTAGAAATATATTCAAAATCTTCCTGCTTATATGAAGGCGGCATTCTTTCCTTTTGCAATGGATTTTAGGCAAATACTCTTTAGACATATGTCAAAAATAAAAATATAGCTTATACACATAAAAATAAAATATTAAATTTATTTCACATTTATTTCAAATCTTATATGACATCCTTCCGATTTACTGTGCAAAATAGTTTTAGATCAAGGATATTTCACTACCGTAAAATGCACTGGCCATTTTGTCAAAGACATTCTAAAATTGAAAAATCAAAAGGAATATAAAACTGAAATTATCCTCATTATAAATTTGAAATCGGGCAGCTTATCTTCTACATACTATAGAAAAAATTAATGAAAAGCGAAAGTTTAAATCCCCTCTTCTATATGAAATGTTTATCTTCTATTTGCCGAATTTGAATAACATATAATTCTTTTTTTATTAACATACTTTACTATCTCCAGAAAGATAAATTTGCTAAAGACTTGCTCCTGGAGGCAAGAAAATCGAGTTCTGAAAAGCATTGATAAGAAGGCTACAAAAAGAAAGAG